>BLBF01000022.1:3108721-3162088 GCA_015471245.1 Laticauda colubrina | reverse complement strand
CCTTTCCTTTCCTTTCCTTTCCTTTCCTTTCCTTTCCTTTCCTTTCCCTTCCTGTCCCCTCCCTCCCTCCCTTCCTCCCAAGACAGTATCTATCTGTGGCTAGTAAAGAAACAAATTAGCACAAACCTGAAATCTGCCTGCTCCTCTATTCATCTCCTAAAGGTAAAGTTATAACCAGTGGTGGGATTCAAACATTTTTATTCCCGTTCTGTGTGCAGGGTTGGTGGGCGTGCTGTGGCTAGGTGGGCATGGCTAGGTGGGCATGGCAGGGGAAGGATACTGCAAAATCTCCATTCCCTCCCCACCCCACTAGCCTGCTTTCCAGCTCTGTTCTCCTGTGCAGGGCAACAAAAGAAAACCCAGCCATCAATTGACCTGGTTTTTATCTTAGGAGATCCACTAGAAACAGCACCAAAATTGATAAAAAAGATAGAGACATATGGAGAGGTGGCTGGCTTGAAAATAAATAAAGATAAGACAAAGATTCTGACAAAGAACATGTTATCAAGACAAAAGGAAGAATTAGCAGACCTACTGAAAATCCAGGTCACAAATAAGATCAAATACTTGGGGATATATTTGACAGCATGATGCAGGACACTAAAAGAGAATAATTGTATTAAACTTAAGCAGCAGATAGCGCTAGATCTGGCGAAATGGGAAAATGTACAACTGTCACTAATAGGGAGAATATCAACAATCAAAATGAATATATTACCCAGAATTTTATATTTGTTTCAAACAATTACAATTAGGCTTGGAAAAGATTATTTTGAAGGTTTAAATAAAATTGTGTTGAAATATATATGGTAAGGTAAGAAGGCAAGAATAAAGTTAAAACTTTTGCAAGACACTAGAATAAGAGGAGGATTTGGCTTGCCTAATTGGGAGTTGTACTACCAAGCTACGAAATTGATGTGGGTAAAGGAATGGATAACATTAAGAAATACTAGATTGTTGACATTATTTGTTGTTGGGGTGGCATGCTTTTTTATAGTATAAAGGAACAAAAACACAGGGGTACTTTAGAAGACATTATATACGGGAGTCTCTGTGGTTAAATTGGGAGAAGATTAAAAGACAATGTTCTTTGAAAATTCCAGTCTGGTTATTGACTATTGAAGCATTTTCTTATCCTATAATATACAAAAGGAACAAAGATATGGTGTAGATATGTTAGATACAGTTAGATATGGTGAAATATTGAATGAAAAAGGTGAACTTAAATCTATGCAAAAATTAGAGGAACAAGGTATAAAGATGAATTGGTTTTCATATGCGCAAATACAATCAAGGTATGATAAAGATTTTAAAACAGAAGGTTTTTATGTTAAATTGACTGATTTAGATAAGATTTTGACAGATGCTGATGAAAAGGTGATTAAAAAATTATATGGATATTTATTAGAAATTGAATTAGAAGAAGAAAAAGTTAAAGAAACTATGACTGCTTGGGGGAAGAATTTTGGATATGGGATTGATTTAAAGAAATGGCAAAAATTGTGGTCTCAAAATTATAAAATGACAATGTCAACAGCATATAAAGAAAATTTGTATAAGATGTTTTACAGATGGCATTTTCCCCCAACAAGAAGAGCAAGAATGCTCAAGAATAAGTCCGAAAAGTGTTGGAAATGTCATCAGACACCTGGCTCATATTACCATATGTGGTGGACATGTTCAGATGCTAAAAAATATTGGACTAAAATCCACATGTGCCTGGAAAAAATGACAAATAAACATTTAGACTTGAAACCAGAGATATTTTTATTGGGAATTTTGCCTGAAATATATAGTAAATATTTGAAATATCTGATTGTAAATGTATTAACAGCGGCTAGGATTGTATTTGCTAAAAACTGGAAAAATGAGAAGATACTATCACAGGAGTAAATCATTAAGAAAATATAGGAATGTGCTGATATGAGTAGATTGACATCTGAAATTAAAGAACAAGATGATAAACAATTTTATAAAATTTGGGATTTATTCTATCAATGGTTAGATAACAAAACATCGTAATGAAATATGTAGATTTTTAGAAAATAATAAATATATAAAGATGTTTTTTCTTTTTTTTTCTTTTTTTTAAATTATATCTACAAAATGATTCTAAGATAGATCTGGGAGGATAATATGAATTGTTATAAAATAAACTAAGTAAAATATGATTATTTTATAAAACATGAATGAATAAAAGTATAGTCAACGATTGATTAATAAAGATATTAATGTACTTGATACTTGATTGAAAGTATGAGAGGATATAGAATGTAACTGTAATTGAAGACTACGAAATGGTAGCCCAAAACTATTTGTAAACCATATATGGAAGATGGCTTGATGTTTTTATGTTTTGTTTGTTTATGTTTGTCTTAAAACCAATATTTTATTTTTTTTAAATGAAAAAATAAATAAATAAAAAAAGAAAACCCAGCCAATCAGCTGGGACTCGGGAGGCAGAGAATAGACAGTCAGAGGTGGCATTTGCTGGTTCTCCAGACTTCTCAAAATTTCCACTACCGGTTCTCCAGAACTGGTCAGAACCTGCTGAATCCCACCTCTGGTTATAAGACACAATATATCCCTAGCTGGGATTCCTACAATAAATTCCTGTAAGGTTTTCTTGGCATCAGTGACAGGAGATTGGAGGATTTAGGATTGGTTCTTAGAACCTCAATGATTGGAAAGAATAAGCTTCAATAAAACAGGGCTAGAAACTGTGAAAAATAATTATTTAAATTTCAGGGACTGAATTCTTTAAAATATTCTTCTGAAAAGATGATCAGATTAGGAGTTATTAGTCCTTCCACCAAGGATTTCAGCCCAGCTCTAAGAAAAATAAGCCATGATGTAGATTTTCCTCCTTAAGATGGAGAAATGCACAACTTAACAAATCGTGTCATGAGAGTTAGGTAACTATGCAACCATGCTTTAATGAGAAATTATTTTATTAAACCAGGGAAGCTAAATTTCCAAATATAAAAGGAAGGGTCTTGGTTAAAAAAAATAAAAGGTAATATACGATAGTCAAAAGAAAACAACATACAGTGTTGCAAATAAAATCATTATAGCAAGTATAAGTAAATGTATTTAAGAAAATTTGCTTGAAAACGATGTTGGATTTCCGGCTATAATCTGAATTCACTACAGAAAAGAGAGAGGAAGCTCTCATTTCCTTTCTTCTTATTTTTTCTCAGAATGATCGTCACAATTTTAAAGCACCCAAAAGAGAGTGAAAACCAGCTGCTTGGGAAAACTATTGTTTTGTCATCCAGCTAATAAATCAGAAAATTACTAGTTCCATAAAAGTGTCATTAAAATTTTGAAACTGAATATTAATGGTATTAACTAGGTTTCTTTTATGACTCCCTCATCACCTAACTGAGCACTGGGCCCAAGGCAGAACTCTGAGGTGCCCCACTGCACTCCTGGCAGGCAGCCCTTTTTTCTCAAAAGCTCCTGCAGCTCACTGCAGGATCTAAACTCCCCACTGAAGGATTTAAATCTTTGGCAGGCTGCAGGAACAGAACTGAAATCTTCAGTTTTCATCTTCCCTCCTATCCATGATGTTTTGTGACAGTCAGAAGTGCTTTCCATCGTTTGTGCATGCTACAATTGCATAAAGCACCATTTGCAAAGCCATTCTTAAATTAACCAGTGATTAAATATTAGCTGTATTGTTGTTTTTTAGATATATTTTTACTGTTCTTGTTTTTCATAGTTGTGAGCTGCTGAGAGTCGTATATATAAGATGAGCAGCTACCATACAACAAATGATTGACTGACTGAATCAGGTTGTACTGAATTATACTATACTTACACTTATGTATTTATACTAATGTCTGTGTGTATGTCAGTGTGTTTGTATAATTCCTAGAATAGTCTAGTGAACATTCTGTTTTCCTTTGAACTGCCTTTCTACCTAAAGTAGAATTTATAGTTTCCTGGTTTCAAACCTGATGCTTTAACTATGACACCAAACTGGCTCTCAGCCAAGTCTTTAGCCATTTTCAAGTTAGTTGGCGTTAACTCTTGTTCTGAACTGCTGCCAAAGTGTTGGCTTTGCAGTTGCTCACTCTGTGCTGGTTTGGGAAAAGAAAGGTGCTTTTATCCCCAGCTGCTGGCTGGCTATATTCTCAGTGTTTCAGAGCTACTAGACTGATTCTCCTGCTGCTGGTTTCTTGACATTCAGTCCTGCCCTTCATTCATTCATCATCAGTTGCCTGCAGAGTTTGGCTGAAAATTCTTCCTCGCTGCTCTGCCAGATAATACAAATCTTCCTTTCTAAAGCACAAACATTTCAATGCTCTCAGCATTTTCCTTTTATAATTGGAAACCAAATGTGGTCCAGTGCCTTTGAGACTGTCTTAAATGCCCTAAGGAAAAAACACAAGGAAGAGCTCATAAATAAACAAACCAACAAACCAACACTGGCTACTGCTTAAATTACACAGTTTTTCAACGTGAAGGAAATAATATGACCAAAATGTGCTGTTGATAAAATATTTTTATTTAATGGAACTCCTTATCCTTCTTGTATATCTGTTTTTCCTATTGATTCTTTATTGCTCAGTTTTGAAAGGGTGTGTGTGATTTTTTTCTCTTTGCCATAATATTAATTTGGCACTTCTACTAAGAGTTTGAAATAAAATATTTAATTTTGAAAGAGCCATCATTTTAAACGATCACATTTTAAACCAGAATATTTAAGTATTTTTCATTTCTTTTTTTATTTTTTCCACATTGGGATTAAATTATTGTAACAATATTTGGTTATTAATTATTTTTAATAGTATTGGTTCTTACATATTTGAAGGATTGCCTTTCAGGAGGTACATTTGAAATACTAGCAATTGTATGTCATAGTATGGAAGAACATGAGTTGAAATTTTGAAAAATGTCTGTTAACCTTGATACTTTTGCAATTCCTGCCAATTCTATTTTAACATATTGATTGAATCCAGAGATTGGCAACAAAAATGATGCAAGGTCTGAGGGACAAAACATCAGGAGAGGTTGAAAAAACTGAATATGTAGAGTCTACAGGACAGAAAAGAAAGGGGAGGCATGATTGAACTTTTAAATATATTATAGTATGGGTGTGAATCAGAGGTGGTATTCAGCAGGTTCTGACCAGTTCTGGAGAACCGGTAGCGGAAATTTTGAGTAGTTTGGAGAATCAGCAAACACCACCTCTGACTGGAGATTTTACAGTATCCTACCCCTGCCATGCCCACCAAGCCATGCACACAGAACCGGTAGTAAAAAAATTTGAATCCCACTGCTGGTATGAATAAGGAAGGCAGTATTTTGAATATTAAGCAAAAATCAAGAACACGGGAACATAACTTCAAGCTGACAGGAGGGAAATTGAAAAATAACGTTGGAAAGTTTTACTTCAGAGAAAGAGTACTGGAAGCTTGGAACCAACTTTCAGCTGAGGTAATGGGTCATTCATCAGTAACTGAATTTAAACATGCTTGGGATAAACACATGTCCATCATCCTACTAGAATAAAATAATAAAAAAAAATAACATATACATAAAAAGAAAAAAAAAACCCTCAAAGGGCAGTTTTGATGGACCACCAGGTCTTTTCCTGCTGTCATTTTTCTATATTTCTATACATTCTCCTGTCTTGGGTAGGGTAGTCTGGAAGACCTTCAAGAACTCTTCCAATCCTATGATTCTATAAGTTACCAAACTTAAATATTTTATTCTTACCATTTCTACAAAATCGGATTAGGAAAAGTGAAACCCTGCCCCCGCCCCACTATCTGATTCTCTATTATTTATTTATTTATTTGTTTGTTTGTTTGTTTGTTTGTTTGTTTGTTATCTTACCATAGGGTAACTCTGGGTGGCTTACAGTTACATATACCGTTAAAACATAAAAAGACATTAAATTCAAGGACACATGGGGAAGGTGGGGCGGAGTGGGGGGGGAGGTGGGATCCGCTATTACTCAATCAACCACTTCCATTGCGCTGGGCCTCCACTGGGCCCCTAAGTTGAGTGGCATAGCCACGTCTTTAGGCCTTTATGAAAAAATAGGGTTGGGGACCACTTCACATGGAGTGGGAGGGAACACAAGATCTTTTTGGCCCTTATTCCCATTCCTACATACACACACACACACACACACACACTATCCTCCAATTCCATTTAAACCACATGTGAATTGAGATGCTCTATCTGGAGCAAGTTTGGTGGAATGTTACATTCAGCTCTTTCCCAACTTGCAATGTCTTTGTATTAACTTTCTGTGATATTTTGCCATTCCCTGTCAGCTCTCTTAAAGTTTAAGACCCTAGTTTGGTGTTATTTAATTACTTGTGACTGTAGTATGTTGAATTTCAATATGATGTATCACGTGATGGTCATATGGTCTTTTGCTTTTCTGCCTATGCGGTTTTCTTTTTGTTCGTGTCTTTAGTATTTAGTTTTTTCATTGTTTCCCATATGTCCTGAATTGGGTTTTTTTTTTCTAGGATTTCCAGCCATGAAATCATTCCTAGACTCTTAGTTTGTTGAAGTGTAAATACGTTATAAATACATATTTACACTGCTTCCAGCTAGAAAGGAGAATATTATTCTAGCCTAGGAGAACATTATGCATCAAGAATCAGACTAAGTTTTGTTGATGGAAATAATGAAAAGTGAGATCATAATGACTCATGATGTTTCTGTAAGTATAAGGAAAACAATCATTGCAGAAATGCTGACAATCTGATACTCCCCATAAGTTTCCATCACAAAGACCATCTGCAGAACTACTAAAATCTTATAAGATCTTGCAAAATAATTGTAACATTGCTACATGAGATGAAAATTGCAGAAAATCACTGAACTCTGTCAACCCCCTGATATTTTGGTTTTTTGTTTGGGTGTAATTTCCCCCAAAGTGTAAGTTTTGGGGGATGGGAGATGCCCTAAAACCTTGGAGTGCAAGGTTTCCTACAAAGCAGGGCTTTATTTTGTGACACTATTGATGATTGGGGATCAGATACCTAAATATATACAGTTTCTTTAAAAAAAGGAAATATAGAAAAGAAGCCTTGGGTCTTTAGATGGGAAAAAAGTGAAGAAATAGCATCCAAAGTTTATTTTTTATTCAGTTTGTATTGCCATCCATCTGAAACAAATAATTCTGAGCAGCAAACCATCATGAAATCATTTAAACAGAATACAGGGAAAAAAATACAAAGAGCAACCAGAAGACAATTTAATCCATAATTGTTAACATCAATGGGACCTTCACAAACTCAGGACTGAAGACACAGAACCAGGTTCTCAAGGCCTTCTGAAAGGCCAACAGGATCAGGATGATTCTAATCTCAGGAGGGAGGATGTTCCAGAGGGGAGGGGCTATGTGCCCCACCCCACAGCTTCCAGACACTCTGTCAGCCTTTCCAAAGTACACCAGACAGTACATAACAATTTATCCCCCTGCAAAAGCTGCTCCGTATGCCTGGTGTATTCAATATTCCAATCAGCCAACTGCCAGGTCCAGGAAAGACAATGGTCCAGCCAAGGTGAGTTCCAGGCACCACCTGAAATTCTATCTGAAGCCGCTTCACAGCCTAACAAGAGAGACAAATTGTGTGGCAAAAAGCATCAGCAACTAAGCTCAGTAGAGCAAAACTCCACATTTGCAGAAACTCTACCAATCCTTAGTCCATAGACCACCTACCTGCTGCAACGTACTAAAAGTGACTACCGTTGGAACCTGTTCCCCATGCATCTGGTCTCAGTCAGTGATGGGATTAATTTTTTTTTACTACCAGTTCTGTAAAATCTCCATTCCCACCCCACCCCACTAACCTGCTTTCCAGCTCCGTTCTCCTGTGCAGGGCAACAAAAGAAGACCCAGTCGATCAGCTGGGACTCAATGGGAGGCAGAGAAGAGATGGGGGCAGAGCCAATCAGAGGTGATATTTGCCAGTTCTCTGAACTATTCAAATTTTCCAATACTGGTTTTCCAGAACTGCTCAGAACCTGCTGAATACCATCTCTGGTCTCAGTGCCAATTGAATAGCAGAGTGGTCCTGAGGATGGTGCAATTATCAAAAAGCACAAATGGCAGGGTTTATTATAAAATAAATAAATTTATTCTGACTTATTATAAAGTAATAGTGCAAATAAATTCTGACTTATTATAAAGTCAGAAGTGTACAACAGAACAGAACAGCCAGTATTTGTAATAATTGAAAGTTGTAGATGGAACAAACTAAGGGCCTTTCCCTGTTACAGAGAGGAATTATTATTATTTAACCAGAGGTGGTATTCAGCAGGTTCTGACCAGGTTTGAGTAGTTCAGAGGACCAGCCAATATCACCTCTGACCAGATGCAGCTGACCTGTTTTTCAAGAGGCACAGAACAAGCAGTGTGTGGTGTTTTTTCTACGTTTTCTTATATATGGTGGAAATTTAAAATTCTAAGTGCACACCCTGAGTCCTTCACAAGATGGATACTATGGAGAGGAGCTTACCATTCTCTTACATGTCCATTGTATTGGTCATGGCCAATGAAAAACCAACAATCAATCATCTTGAATGAATGGAAACTGATGATCCAGCTCTCTATTCTCCATATTGTTTTAGATTCCCCCAGCTTAACTTGTTCAATATTGGGTGGGTGGGTGGATGGGAAGATCATAGCTCCTCTACTTCTAGGTTCATCTGCGTAGGAAAGAAATGAGAAAAATAAAAAAAAAGAGGAAAGTTGGCAAGTGGTAGGAACCTTTCACCGATTAACTCAGTAAGTGCAATTGAATGACACAGAGATGTTGAAGTTTAATCTACTGGATAAATATATACCCAATTTGAGATACAAAGAGTGGGATCTTTCCTTTCACTCTCAACTCTTTCCCTTGATGCTCTAAATGAAATTACCTTCATTAACGAAACCATATGTTTTCCAGTATCCCAGACCTCCTCAGGAACTTCAGGAAATGTCTGATGGACTTTAATAAGCTGGAGGAGATAGAAAGGAGTCCATTACACTGTTGTCAAGTTTCTCCAGGGATACCTTAGTCCACCATCAAGTGGAATGAAAGGAAAAACCTCCCTGCCCTTTTGTCCTAGGAGAGAGATTATATCAGGAACAGGGTGGGCACCCAAAGCTTACAATCCATACTATCTTAAGCTTTGCTACCTGTATTGATCCTAGGCTGATGGTTTCCACAGTAGCGAAGCTGGTTCGAGACATGAGGAGAAACATCTCCAGCCGTGTGACTCAAACTTCTGTGGAATTGACCAAGAAAGAACACCTTTGCTTGTTTCTTTGAATCAAGAATCTCATTGCCAAAGCACATGTGTATGCCATTTATAGTAAATTTTTCTCTAGACTTCTGGAGCCATCTTCTCCCGCTTACATTCCCCACACATCCTAAATCCCAATTCCTTTGGAAGGAGGAAAATTTGGGATGGCATTTCTATCAAAATAATTCATTGTAAGCACTTCTTTCTTGTCTGCAATTGTGGCCTTGGAACTTTACAGTTACTGTAGATAGGCATCTTCGTGAAGAGATCCCTGCATGAGGAAAAACTGTAACAAGCCAACATTCTCACAATATTTGATCCCAGTCCTCAAAAATGCTCCCACATTTATTGTTCAGTTGGGACATTTAACAGGAGCTTTAACTCTTGATTCTCTGAATGTTTGCAATGGCCAAGTGTACTTTCAGGCTCTTCCCAGGACTTCTATGCCTTCAAAATAAAAAGGGGGTGCTTTGAGGTGGGAGTTTGCCGAAGAAGGCCTCTGAGCATGAGACCAAAGACCTGCTCCATCAGCTTCTCCACCTGCAAGGAAACACAGAGATGATGTGCACTTTTCTGGAATGCCTGGGAGTATTGCTGAAGATGATATCTCTGGAACGCCCTCATTTTCTCCTCTCCATGAATGCCATCCATAGGAAGCCATAGACATCCAAGAGCTTAATTTCCACAGGTAGGTCCATGGCTGGTGGGACTTTGCTGTAGGGGCAAAAGAAGGAAAAGGTATCAGTGGTCAGCTGGGTCAAGCCCTAGATTCTAGTGACTAGAAGGCATGGAAAGTTCCTCTTTTCTGTCCACATTATAAGGAAAACCTTTTCTTTGATTTGGCTGCCCCAGTGTCCAAAATGGCAATGAGCCTAACTTCTGGCTAGGGTTCAAGAGCAACCATATGTGGAGTTTGTGCAGTACTCCATCTGCAAGTTGACCAGAGCAGGAGAGATTGTCTGAAAGGCCTCCAGACGTAGTAGGGGGCACAACTGGTATATCACATGAAGCTATCTATGCCTTTAACTTTTTTCTTATGTTTTCTGTTGTCCCCCTTCTTGCCCTCTAAAGTATTACAAACAGATTTTTCTCTACTCACGACAAAAGAAACGAAGAGATTGACTTGATCTCATATAATGTGACCAGTGAAGCAGCTAAACTGGTTGTCCTCCAATAGATTCCGGCAGGAAGCAAGAGTGGAAAGAAGCAAAGAATTCAGGGTCAACCAGGCTGCCAGACCTTTCTTTTTGTCCCAGCCCCTTTTGAATTGCTATTACGCTACAGCTTGTCTCTTAGTCCAAAGGAAAATTACTTCCAGGATAAGAACCCTTTGCATGGCCCTGTTTTTTCTAGCGGGCTAAATCGTTTGAAAATAAAGGGGTAACTTCTTCTCTCCCTCTACTGCTACTTTCTCTCCATCCTCCTTTGCTTGCTCCCAATGACCACTTTTCTCCCACTTACTTACCATGATTGCAAGGCTACATAGAGGGTTTATTCCAAGGGACTGGGACATGCATTTCCCCGCTCTGCTTTCCCCGCTCTTCCTCTCTCATCGGAAACAGATGGAATGAAGGCCTGGAATGATGATGCTTGGTTTTGCTGCAAAGCAAAATAATGTTGAAAACTTATACATATATGTTTAGCTGTATAGCCCAACAGATCAAATATAGTGTGCAGTCACCATGGGCCTTGCTGCTTAAATGTTTAACTGTTAGAGAGAACTCTCCTCAGAACAAAAGGACATAGAGTATAACCATAGATGCAAACTTATGAACACTGCCTTCTACTGGTTGCCTGTTGCTGTAGTTGTTGCATAAAATTTACAAGAAAACTGCACAAGTAGCCCTTGATTTACGATCACAATTGAGCCCCAAATTTATGTTCTTAAGTGAGACATCTGTGATGTCAATTTTGTCCCATTTTGCGCCCTTTGTTGCCACATTTATTAAGTGAATCACTTCAGCTGTTAATTTAGTAACAGGGTCATTGAGTGAATTTGGTTTTCCCATTGACATTAATTGATTGAATTTATATTGCTGCCTATTTGGCCATGGTTGCTCAAGATGGCTTACAGAATGTAAAACCATATTCAAAATAAAAAACAATAAAAACTAACAAAAAGAATCAAATAAATTAATAAAGTACAGTAGAACAATATATATATATTAAAAAATCACTCCGAACTCCCTCCCTGTCCCAACAACAGCAGATCACATGAGCCATTTGATGGGCTCCATCCCGCTCTGGATTCCCCAGGCCCGCTGGCAGAACCAGGTCTTCAGTGCCTTCTGGAAGAGTATTAGAGAGGAGGCCATTCTAATCTCTGGGGGAATGATATTCCAGAGAGAGGGAGCCACCATGGAGAAGGCCCTTCTTCTGGGTCCCACCAGGGGTATCTCCCTCAGGGATGGGACCTGCAGCATTCCCTGTCTCCCTGCTCTAGTGGGTCAAGTAGATGTGACCGGCAAGAGACGTTCCCTTAGATAACCTGGTCCCAAGCCATGAAGGGCTTTAAAGATGACAACCAGCACCTTGAATTGCACCTGGAAGCAAATCGGCAACCAGTGCAGCTCCTTCAGGAGAGACATTGCTTGTCAGAAGGTCACAAAAGGTGAATGACTCCAGGACACTGCAACCGTCATAAATATAAATTGGTTGTCAAGCCTCTGAATTTTGATCACGTGACTATGGGGATATAATGGTCATAAGTGTGAAAAATGGTCATAAGTCACTTTTTACGGTGCTGTTGTAACTTTAACAGTCACTAAATGAACTGTTGGAAGTCAAGGATTACTTATATTCCAACCAAGAGTTAGATTGTAAGGCTGTGTAGAGCGTTTTGCCCTGAGTTGTCTCTAATGGTCTCTTTTTCAGAGAGAAGTTTGAAAACTTTCTGAGACTCTCTCCATCCTGAGGAATCTTTTGCACCATATATTGAATTTGGGCAAAAGGGACTGTGATTCAGACATGAGGTCAAAACCCAGCTATAGCAAACTCTATGCCCATAGAAGGTCTATTTTTGAAGCTGCCTCTGTATTCCACTCATGGACTTCTTGCCAAAGCTTTTGGCCAGTGGTGGGATTAAATTTTTTTTACTACTGGTTCTGTGGGTGTGGCTTGATGGATGTGGCAGGGAAAGGATTCTGCAAAATCTCCATTCCCTCGCCACTCCTAGGAGATGGTTACTGCAAAATCCCATTCCCTCCCCACCCCACTAACCTGCTTTCCAACTCTGTTCTCCTGTGCAGGGCAACCAAAGAAGACCCAACTGATCAGCTGGGACTCAGGAGGCAGAGAATAGATGGGGTGGGACCAGTCAGAAGTGATATTTGCCGGTTCTCCAAACTACTCAAAATTTCCACGACCGGTTCTCCAGAAGTGGTCAGAACCTGCTGAACACCACTTCTGTTTTTGGCTGGTTCACTGGTCAGATCTGACATAGTCAGCCTTACATTGGGCCTTACATACTCACTGGGGCTTTGTTTTTTATGAAAAATCTGGAAAAGCAGAGACAGGGTTATGAGGACATCAAATGTTTAGGTCTCCTCTGGCTGAAGAAAACCCACCCAAATCAGACCTGTCTTTGCAGTAGACTCTATATAAGATTCTCTGCCTTAGTTATGTTTTTCAAAACCTTAGGCAAATTGCAATCTAAATATGCCAAGGCAAATGTAAGATTTCTGGCAAAGAATTGAGAGGTTTCCCAAAAGGCTCCCATCGAAGACCAAAAACTTCCAGGGAAGGTAGGGTGGTCGGAAGAGGGAGGGCTTCAGAAAAGAGTTGGCCTATTCTCTATCTTTGGACCAGTGAGAGTAGTCCAATTCCCATTTTGTGTTGCCATGCTGTTTTTTTTTATTCCCAACATCTCTATGTCTAGGGTCAACTTTCTCTATCATTATCTTATACGCTCAACATCTGCTTCTCGGCTATAAAGCCATGATTCCTATAAAGTCATGATTGTCTAGGGACACTATAATCCACAAAATAATAAACTGGCTGAGTAAATAGAAATAAATCAAAAAAAATTACTGCAGATAGTCTCTGAACAAGGCTGTTCCTATCTTTAAAAAACTGCCAAAATTTTGAAGATCATAACAATTTTGGCAGAAAACCCCAAATCCCATAAGATTTTGAACTGGTAGATATATTCATTTTGGATTGTGCAATCTGAGACCAGTTATACATGCCATAGTGCCTGTATTTACTGCACTACCAACATATGGGATGTTTTTGAAACAATGTCCTTTTATTTCTAACATTCTTAATCTTTAGCCCATTTAAATTATGTTGCAGAACTTGATTTCTTTTCATTCTTTCTTTAGCCCCCTCACAAAATCCTTTAAAATTTTAATTTTTTTATAAAATGCAAAAAAGAAAAAAGAAAAGAAAAGCAGAAACACAGAGAAAAAATTGTCTGGTGCTGAGGTCCAAAAAGAGCAAGAAGGGACACAGCATTATATCTACAGAAGCATGATGTCTAATAAAGAAATTGAGTATAATCACATGGGATAAACAAGAGATTTATTTTTAAAAAATTGCACAAATGAAGACAAACTTTAGACACCGTAAGAAGAAAAAGATGACATTATAATAGGACAAGGAAAAAAAAAGATGACTGGAGAAAGAAGACAGATGACAACAGATATGTAAAAATACAACTAGGTTCCACTGCTGCATTTATAAATAAAGCCATTTATTATAAAATATTAATCTCCAATGTTCCTTCACTGAGTAGCTTATCTGAGAAGTCCACTAAACAATAAGCATCAGGGTTGCTATATTCCAGCACATGTAACATTTGTTTATTTTTATCTGAAGAAAAACATTGGAATGTTTAAAACAGCTGAATTATTGGTTGGAGTGCTTATTCATATCAGCCTCATCTTCAACGGAGTTTTCTGCTGAGGAATTAAGGTTTTTCATCCCCCAAAGTAGAAGACTGGCATTTCAGTTCCAGAACTATGCAATTAATAACTAAGCATCAACTAAGAAAGTAACATGAATATTGTTGTGATGTTTATTTTGTACTTCTTGCTTCCAACAACTCCACTAGTGGATTAGGAAAGAGCGATGACTATTTTTCTGTATGATTATCTCTACAGAGACTAAGGTCCTATATTTGCTCTAATACAGTAGATGCTTTTCTTCCCACTGCTAAGATACTTGCTCTTCTTTTTCTTCACTGTCCTTTTATCTTGTTGTCTTAGAGACAACAGAAAAGTAAGGTAAAAATTATAGTAGTTTTCCTGCTAATATTCCCAGTGAAAAACTGATACAACAGAAGCTAATGGAAAGTCCTGAAATGATTATGAACATTTCATTGAACATTACATTGAAATTGAAAGAAAAAGAAGACTCTGAATATTTCTTAATTTGGAATAAATGGTGTGATTGGATAACAAACAGAAATAAGAAATAACATAGAACATTAATTTGTAAGAGACCTTAAGAAAATGAATGATAAATATGTAGAATATGTAAGAATATAAGAATAAGAATAATGAATTAAAGTATTAATCAATATTAACTAAATGTAAATGTAATGTGTTAAGTCATATAAGATAAGAACTTATCTAGATGTCAAAAATGCTGTTGAAATCATGATGGTTTCAGTTGTAATAATGGAAATTTAATAAAAACATATTTTTTTCAAAAAAAGTTATAATAGTTTTCTGTATTTGGTGTAGCATAAATTTCTGAATACGGGAAAAAACATGCACATTTTTATATTCCCCAGGGAGTCTGTTTTTATTTGATTGCTGATTCCGTGCCATTTTAATCTCTCTGTGCTTCAATTACAGGTGGTCCTCGACTTACAACCATTGATTGAATGACCTTTGAAGTTACAACAGCACTGACAAAAGTAAATTATGACCATTTCTCACACTTAACATATAACAGATAATCAGAGTTGGAAGGGACCTTGTAGGTCATCTAGTCCAACTCCTCGCCCAAGCAGAGACCCTACATCATTTCTGACAAATGGCAGTTCAATCTCTTCTTGAAAATCTCAAGTGATGACGCTCCCACAACTTCCGAGGGCAACTTCTGTTCTGTGGGCTGATTGTTCTCACTGTCAGAAAGTTTCTCCTTATTTCCAGGTTGAATCTCTCCTTCTTCAGTTTCCATCCATTATTCCTTGTCTGGCCTTCAGGTGCTTTAGAAAATAATTGACCCCTTCCTCCTCTCTATGGCAGCCTCTCAAATATTGGAAGACTGCTATCATGTCTCCCCTGGTCCTTTTCTTCCCTAGACTAGCCAGGCCCAGTTCTTGCAACTGTTCTTCATATGTTTTAGCCTCCAGTCTCCTAATCATCCTTGTTGCTCTTATGGCTTATAAGACTGTTGCTGCATCCTCATAGTCAAATGATCAAAATTCAGATAGTTGGCAACTGGTTCATATTTATGACAGTGGCAGTGCTGCGTCAATGGGGAAAGCAAAGTCAATGAGGAAGCCAGATCCCCTAACAACCATGTTACTAGCTTAACAACTGTGGCAAGAAAGGTCATAAAATAGGTCAAAACTCACTTAACAACTATATTACTTAAGGCCCTGTCACACTGCCCAACGGATGCAAAATGTTAACAACGGATGAGAAAAATGTTCCATCCATTGTTATCCGCTCTCAGAAGGGGCAAAAATTTGCATAACCGGAGCGGATATCACGGAAAGGAACGGACGCGGGGAGGACGCAGGGCGGATGGAAAGCGGATGTGGAACGGAAGCCCAGCAGATGGAAGCGGGTGAGAGCGGATGGCGCATCCGCTAGGCTTCCGGGGGACCTCAGCAAAGCGGACACGGAACAGATACAGCAAATGCACAGCGGAGGCACAGCGGAGGCACAGCGGAAGCCTAGAGGATGCCAAGCGTTAATTGCGCATGCAGGGAGGATGCATTGCGTCAGCCCCGCGGATATAACGGAAGCAGCTCTGAAGCAGGTCGCCATTCAGAGGAAAGACCTGCTGCCGGACGGATTGACTGCCTTGCCTGCCCTGCCTGCATGTCTGCCTGCAAGCCTTGCTGCCATCCTTGCTGCCAGCCTCCCTGCCAGCCTTGCTGTCTGCCTGCCTGCCAGCCTTGGTTCATGCCTGCCTGCCAGCCTTGGTGCCTGTCTGCCTGCCAGCCTTCCGGCCAGCCTTGGTACCTGCCTTCCTGCCAGCCTTGGTGCCAGCCTTCCTGCCCGCCTTGGTGCCTGCCTGCCTGCCAGCCTTCCTGCCAGCCTTGGTGGCAGCCGGTCTGCCTGCCAGCCTTGGTGCCTGCCTGCCTGCCAGCCTTCCTGCCAGCCTTGGTGCCTGCCTCCCTGCCTGCCTTCCTGCCAGCCTTGGTGCCTGCCTTCCTGCCAGCCTTGGTTCATGCCTGCCTGCCAGCCTTGGTGCATGCCTGCCTGCCAGTCTTCCTGCCAGCCTTGGTGTCTGCCTCCCTGCCAGCCTTCCTGCCAGCCTTGGTGCCTGCCAGCCTCCCTGCCAGCCAGCAACCCCACAACCATGCGGAAGCACAGCAAGCCTCAGCCATCTGCTGCCAGTCCTTGCAAGAGGGACAGGGCTACCAACCCGCCCCCTGGCCCTCACTCTGGTTCTGCTGGGACTTCTGCAGCACGGGCTCGCTCTTCTGGGGCTGGGGCTTCTGCTGCTTCTGCTTCTGCTTCTGGAGGAGCTGATGACAAGCACTCCAGCACCAGCCACCTCCACAGCACCTGCACCCTTCACCCCTGAGACTGAGCGAGCAACAGGAGTGCCAGAGACTCAGTTTTGTTTGATAGCTTCTTCTTAATAAAGTCTATTTTTGATTCATACACTTGCTTCATTTCTTTTTTTTAATAAAGTCTTGGTGTAAACTTTTAGAAATGGTTTAAGCCTTTGCATGCTTGTGGGATGGGTTAAGATAGCAGTGGGATGGGCAGGGATACCTTTGGGATGGGTAAGGATAGCAGTGGGATGGGCAGGGATACCTGTGGGATGGGCAGGGATACCTTTGGGATGGGTAATAGCTGTGGGATAGATAAACCTCCAGTGCAAGCATAGTGGGACTGTATGGTCCACCCTCCCAGCTGCCACACCTTTGGCCCTTTATTATCAATAACATTTTATTCATTGAACCACACATTTGAACATAAAGACAACTCTTTATTAAATGCCCTGTTCATTGTAGGCCCACCCAACATACATGCCCCAATCTCATCCGTGTGATGACACAGTCTGAAGGAAGCATCCATTAAGCATCTATCATCCTGTCTTGCCACTCCACCGCTCTAGCTGGGGAGTTGCACCAGTGTTTCAGGAGGTTGCACTGCTTCTTCCCTTCACGTGAGGCTCTGTTGGGGCCTTGCACATCCTGAGTGTCTATCAGGTTTCGCCCTTGCCTCCATTCCCCAGGCTCCATGTCCCCATTGCCTTGCTGGAGGTCCACGAGCCTGTTCTTCAAGACTGGGTAGCGGGTGCGCATGAGATTGTGCAGGATGCAGCAAGCTTCCACGATCCTCCTCATGGTCTCTGGGCGATGCTGCATGGTGGTGAGAAGTACCTGGAACCTGTTGGCCAGGATGCCAAAGGCGTTCTCCACCACCCGCCTTGCCCTGGACAGCCTGTAGTTGAAGATCCTCTCTTCACGGGTGAGGTATTTGGAGGTGTAGGGCTTCATGAGGTAGGTTGTGAGGGAGAAGGCGTCATCCCCCACAATGAAGTAGGGCACATCTTGCGTGTCGTTGGGCAGGGGTTCTGGATCTGGGAAGCCCACGATGAGGTTGCGTTCCAGCCCACCCTTGAGGTTACTTGCGTTGTATACCTGGGCATCTGAAGATGAGCCGTTGCCTGAAACATTGATGTACATGAACTTGTAGTCAGCATCGACCATGGGGAAGAGGATGATGCTGAAGAAGCCCTTGGAGTTGTGATAAGAAGACCCTGAGTTGGCTGGTGCTTTGCAGGCCACGTGCTTGCCATCGATGGCTCCAACGGTGTGTGGGAAGTTCCACCTCTGATACCACTGCTCTGCAACTTTCTTCCATCCTTCTTCAGTGGAGGGGCACTGGAGGAGCTCCTCCAGGTATTCTTTGATGATGGCCTGCACCACTTCTCTGACCACAATGCTGATGGTGTTGGGTGGCACCCTCCAGCCGTACTGCATGCTCCTGTAGGTGGTTCTGAGGCAAGGTGGCGCAGAATGAGTGCCACCTTGAGCCCAGGTTCCAGGCTGGGCCGGAAGTTGGTGTTTGCCTTGGTCAACCTGGGTGTCAGCCACTGCACAACTTCGTCAAACATGGCTGGAGGCATCCTCATGAAGTTCTGGAATGCACGAGTGTCTTCATTCCTGAGCTCCACCATTAGCTTGTTGTACAGTCCGTCCTCTGCTCTTCTGGCGAACCATCTTCGTACCCAGACGCTTCTTGGCTGACCCTTTTTCTTTCCGTAGTAGACTTCACAGAGCCTTTAGATGGCTTCGCACTGTTGCAGAAGGATGGTGGCTGCCAAAAGGACTTTGTTACGATCCACGGTGGATATGACTGGATGCTGTGGAAGAGCAAGAGTCAGATGAAGGCTGCAGAGGTCTGCACCGCAGGGCTGCTGTTCTGAAAGTGAGATTCAGATGAGTTGCTCCCCCTTTTTATAGGCAGTATAGGTGTCCCTTTGCATCCTCTAGGCATCCTCTAGGCATCCTCTAGACATCCTTAATATCTGAGATAGGTCCCCTCTGCGAACGTTTTTTTCATTTTACATGCTTTGTTTCCATGCTGCATCCGCTAGGCATCCATTCTTCATCCGTTCTGCATCCGTTCCGCTTCCTCCCTGCGTCCGAGCGGATGCGAGTTGCGCGGATGCGGAACGGATGCCTAGCGGATATAGCGGATGTGTAACGGATGCAGAATGGATGCCTAGCGGATGCAGAACGGACGAATTGGATCCATTTTCCGCGCAAAAGTTTTGAGCAGCTCAAAACTTTCTGAGCGGATGAAACGTCCATAAACGGATGCTGGACGGATAGAGAGGAAGCAAAACGGAGGCAATGAATACAGAACGGATACATTGTGTTAACCAATGGATGGCAAGCTTTTTTGTCCATTTTACATCCTCTTTGCATCCGTTGGTGCAGTGTGACATGGGCTTAAGCAATAGAAAATTTGGACTCACTTAGGGTCGTATGTTGAGGACTATCCGTAGGGTTTGTTTTTTTTGTGTAGTTCAATCTTTTTCCTCAACAATTCTGTTGATGTTAAAATTCATTTTAACTGTCAAGCTAAGTTAATTGGGCAGACCTGATCCAGTTAGAACTGTATGGTGTGGAAGGAGTGGACGGTATGCTATACATTCAGATTTAGCAGACTTTCATGAATAACGAAATCTTTTGTAACTTATTCCCACTAAACTGAACTTACTTAAAGTTGGGTTTTGTTTTTTTTTGTTGGTGATATACCCAAGTCTCATCCGTTGACAAATTAGGTAGAAATGTGTTCATTTATACAGCCATTTTTGCTTCTTTCAGCAAACTTTCATGCCTTTCAACAAACCAATACTTCCCACGATTTTTTAACAGCTGTCAACTCATAAAACATTTTGTGTACACATTTTATAGTTGACAACAGAAAGAAGGGGGGGGAGTTTCAAAGAGCAGGCAACAGGGTAAATTGAAAGTACATTCCATTTATATTTTCTTCTAAGAGTGATAAGATGGCTCAAGCTACTGCCACACAAAAATCTAATTGGAGAGCATGATTGATGACTGTTGGCTGTGGACATATTTCTTTGGATGATACACCCAGAGGAGCGGGGGCAGGGGTGGGATTCTACAGGTTCACACCTATTCTCTATAACTGGTTGTTAACTTTCTAAACAGTTCCGAGAACTGGTTGTTGGAAGAAATCTCCTTTTGTTTTTTTCTACCCTTCTTACATTCTTGGCAGTATGCCTAGACTTACTGTCTCCAAAGGAGGTTTTTCTTTTCTCTGCTGGTACTTTCTTAAAGGGGAAGGGTTGTTTTAAGCTTTTTACACTGCTATTGGGAGGAAATACTCCCCTGTTGGAGTTAGCACTTTGAAGAAATAATTGAATAATGAAGTCGAGCTGCCAGAAGGAAGCTTTTAATGACAAGGAACCAAAATGAGTGACATTCAGAAAGGCTTCTTGACTAGCTAGAAAGATTGACATTCAAATGTGAGTTTACATACCCTTTTTGAGTTTTGATCTAAAACTGGTGACCATTCAAAGTTACAATGGCACTGAAAAAAGTGACTTATGACCATTTTTCACACTTACGACCATTGCAGCATTCACACTGTCATGAGAGGCCAGGCAGGGAGAAGCGCCCCTTGATGTGAGTGTTGTTGAGTTGGCCACACTCACCCAGTCACATGACCAGCAAGCCACACCCACAGAACCAGTTGTTAAAAAAATTGAATCCCACCCCTGGGTGGGGAGAAAAGGCAGGATCAAGGGTGACAGTGAATTACGTATCTCAGAGTTGGCTGCACCCAGATTAGTACCGGACGTAGAATGTTACCTTCAAATAAATCCCCTTTAGTTTTGGGAGTGGGCTCAAGGCTCATGATTTAATTGGAGTAACTGCTGGAACCCTGAGAACAGCATTTGCATTCTGAAAAATCTCTGTTCATTTTTGCTGCCCATTAAAATAAAGTTACAAAAATATTTTACTTGTTGTAGCATTTGTTGCTGTTTATATGTATCTTCCCCCCCCCCCCCCGGTCAAATATCGCTTCCCTGATCTTGGAGGTATTCATTTTCAGATCACACTCCTTGTGCAGGCCAATATTTGCCACTTATCAGTTCAGTTAGCAGCTGACAATATAACATCATTTTGATCCAAAAGCACAGGAACAGTCATATCCCCAGTCAATAAGCCTCAAACATCACCAAAAGCATCTCTTATACATTTATACACAAATATCATAACAATCAAAAGGATTTTGTGCCTCCTACTAGTACTTCTGTTCACCACTGAACCATTTGCTAAGCATTCCTTTTCTTCACCCGCATATCTTTCTTCCATTTTATCCTGCTTTTTGTTGTAGTCAGTAACCAATCTTCAAGTCCATAATCATGCAAAATATTTCATAATTGAAGCCTATTGCTATAATACATTTTCTCACATCCATTAAAAATACTGATGGAAAAGAATAAACAAACAAAAAAGAGGCATTTTGTGTTTTGGCAAAAATAAATGTGGTCACATCAACAACAGTTCTATTCATACATCAGAAATGTGGGATGCCCATGATGGGAGCATTGTAACTGATCCTTATTTACTTTCAATGTTGCTGCAGAGATGCCAACTTTCCTGCATACATTCATACTTTTGTGTCTATGATGATTCTCAGTCATCCAGGTTAATGTTGTGCCAATGGTGCTTTTCAAAAGACAACCGAATTTTCTTGTGTTTTTTTCCCTTGAAGATGTTTCACTTCTCATCCAAAAAGCTTGTAGGATGAGAAGCGAAACGTCTTCAAGGAAAAAATAAGGAAATCCACTTACCTTTTGAAAAGCATCTTGGGGACATTCATGCTTTTAACACAAACATTTGTACCAGAGAAACCATCTGGATATAATCAGCTTCCCTTTGAGTTAAGATCCTGAATGTTAGGAAAACCAACTCAGGTACAAATTATGACCCAGAACTGGATTTCACTGGCATCAACCTGAATACAGCTATAGTTGGGGTAGCTTCTCTCATACTGGGGAAAAAATATCTCTCTCTAATATGATGTTAGGAAACTGACAAGGTTAAATTGTATTGAATAATTCATATCTGCAATGCTGGAAGAAAGTTCTTGGATTAATGTGGAACCAAACTGCAAATGGGCAAATGTGTTTTTCCTCAGGTACAGATTTAATGCTAGGCTGTGCTACGAATGCTGTGCTGGAATGAAGAAATAAACAAATGATGGCTTTCTCATTTTTGGAAATGGAAAACCCAGCTGTCTAATTAACTGTTATTGGAAATGAACGGAGCTTGATTTGAACCATGATGTTCTTCATCATTGGTTATTATGCCTTTATTTTTAAAGAAGCATTTGTGGAAGTTAATAACCCTATAGCTAGCAAGTATTCCGTAGGGAGCATTTCTTTAGCATGGAGTGTTTTTTCTTCTTCTTCTGAAGA
Organism: Laticauda colubrina; assembly: GCA_015471245.1. NCBI lineage: Eukaryota > Metazoa > Chordata > Lepidosauria > Squamata > Elapidae > Laticauda > Laticauda colubrina. The sequence goes on along the minus strand of BLBF01000022.1, from coordinate 3,139,714 downwards.
ACAACAATGTTGGAACAGAGCTACTCTGGGCCAAGAAGAATTGGATAGATTGTGTTTAGAGTGCTTCTTTAGGAAAGATTTCAGCATGGCTCAGATGTCATTTGCTGGAATTAAGTTCAGTATAGAAACTAAACCTGGTGCAATCGAGCAACAAATATGATTGTCATTTTTCGAAAAGGATGGTGGAAAGGGATTGAATGTTCCTCTGGGTGTGATTGCTCTCTCTTACACACACACATATACACATTCAGCCACATCGATCTTTTTTTTCCGGCTATCACCTGCAAACTCCAATGCTCCATCACAATTAGATCAGTTCTGCTTTGTCAGCTTATTTTGAAAGATGGCATAAGGAAATTAATTAGTGATGTAAATCATAAAACTGTCAGATCACGGCTATGTTTGCTAGTATATGGGGGTGAAGAAACCCTCTCTTGGACAAATATACTATGTGTCAATATTCCAACTGATGAACCCAAACAAAACAGGCACGGTTGAGATGATTCAATCTCAGAATACAAAACTTTATTGAGTACAGCATTTTAGCACTGATGAGAGCAAAATCAGATCTCGCTAATTCCTGAGCAAATCCACATAATTAAAGTATAGGATTCCCATCCATTAGTGCAGATCATATTATCCAATTGAATGTCACTGTATTGTTATGAGAAAAAGTCTTTGGTTTTGGCAGACATCTGCTAAAGTGTCCTTGGCTCTCAAGGCTTGTCTTCTTGATGTCTGGAGTCTACATTCAACTTTACCCTTCCCTCCCCACTGGTTCGTTGGCAAGCTGAGAATCAATAGTAGTTACAACAGCAAAAGTATGCTTCAAACTCGACACTACGATGTATATACCAGCACATCCTTCATGTATCTGTTTAAAGGTTTGTTCCTTTTTATTTCCATATTATGGCACCATGCTGGCATTGAAAAGCAACACTGGAGGAATCACTATGGAACTAAAAATAATAACATTTGCCTTATTCCCTATTCATATTGCATCCTTAAATGTGTTCTTCTGAATTATTTCAGGGTCATCTGGAAACAAGTACTATTAACAAGAACTATTGGCTCATATATAAATGATAGTCATCTGGACACCTAGATCCAGTTACTCACAGTTACTACTATTGAGCCAGGTATTGCATATTCTGTACCAATGCATTTGGTATTTCCTGCCTAAATGCAGGATTTTACTTTTTTCAATACTGAACTTCATCTCGTTGGATTGGGACCAATGATCAAGTCTGCCAAGATCCTTCTGAATCTTGAGTCTATCTTCCAAAATGTTAGTAAGCTTTGTGTCATCTGCAAATTTGATTAGATGTTTTCACTAAAAGATTTGACCATCCCTTGTCCAGAATGGTATAAGGCCATGATAGCAAATCTATGGCACGCATGCTGGAAATGACACGCAGAGTCACTTCTGCTGGCATGTGAGAGGTCGCCTGGAAGAGCCCCACTACTCATGCGTGTGCACTACCTGCCCAACAGCTTATTGTCGGGTATCTGGTGCACATGCGCAGGGGGCATGGGAGACCCGTGCACATGCACAGAGACACACAGGGTGTGCAGGGGGTCTCACTTGCATGTGCAGAGATGTGTGGGGCACACGAGGGTATCACATGCGCATGCGCAGGAGGCATGGGCCCCCTGCGCACATTGCCTTCCAATTTTCTGCACAGGAGCTGAAAAAGGTTAGTCACCACTGGTATAAGATCTCCTACTCAAGGAGGGATTGGACAAGAAGACCTCCAAGATCCATTCGAACTCTATGATTCTATTAAGAACTCTTAAAAAGAAGGCTTTCAGGATTCAGCTCCAATGTCAGGTCACAGGATTCTCGGTGGCCATTGTCCACTGATTTTATCATGGATGAGGCAGCCAATCTGGCATGATTTGGGAAGGCATCAAGGGGGATCTTCCCCTTGCCCTGGCTTTCAAATTGGGCATCAACTGCTAACCTAAAGTAGGTGATGTAGGATGACTATTGCAGGATCTTATTTGGTCACTAAAGTCAAAGGTTTATTCTTCCAAGCTTTTGGGCTTGTACTGGAGCCCATTATGAGGGAACTTCTCTTTCTCCAGAATATGGGGGCTGTTCTACATGTTGCTCTTCTATAGTTCCTAGTTGTGTGCGGCTTTTAGTTGTTAATTAGGATGGTAATAGCTGGCTATTAAGTCATTAATTATTTTTTCCTTCTCTCTCGGTGCCCTAGACTACTAGGTACCTGGTAGGCTGGGGAAAATCAACACTTCTATTGACTTGCCAGGCGTCAATAATTTTTCTGGCTGTTTTTGTCCCTGCTCAGCCAACAACAATAGTAGCTGTAAAATTAAATACATGTCCTTTTTCATTATAATGTGAGTCTACCAATGAGTTCAGATTTCCTTGTCTAACTGCTGGCTCATGTTCTCACAATCTTGTGGTTAGCTTCCTCTCCATCTGTCCCACATAATTGCAGGGGCAATCCATGCAAGGAATCTGGCAAATTACATGTAAAGTTTCTCTCACCTCCAAATGATCATTGTAGTGCATAATTTGTCCTTGCATGGCAGTCTTTCTGTGATGGGCGATGTCCGCTTGAAGATCACGGAAGTTCTATCCTTTTGAAATGTTTTGTAATATATGGCAGGGTGTGCCATGTGGTTAGTTTTGTTCCTTCCTTCTTCCTTTCTCTCTCCAGCATATTACGCAGGAATCCTGTGATAAGTACTTGTGAATACCTATTCTGCTTAAATTGTTCATGCAGGTATTTGCTCTCCAATTGTTTTGCTTGCTGGGAACTAAGTGTGTTCTCATCCTGCTATAGGCTGTTCTGATGCAACTATTTTTATGTGACAGTGGATGGTTAGTGTTGAAATTCAGAATGTGTGAGTGTTGGTAACCTTGTGATATATCTGGTTTCTAGGCTTCCATCTTCCCGTCTGTCAATAAGCACATCTAAAGATGGCAATTGTTTAGCTGTTTCTTTCTCCACTGTGAACAGTATTTCTGGGAAGATAGATTCAGAAGGGCAGGGGTGTCACACTCAAGGCCCATGGGCTGGATCTGGCTGTGGGGTGCTTAGATCTGGTCTGCGTGGCCTCCTTTGGAAACAGCAAAGGACCAGATTGTAATGCCTCTGCCAGCAAAAATGGAGCTTGGGAAGGCTGCTTGCGGCCCTCGTGAGTGCTGTTTTCAACAGCAGAGGGTTGCAGGTGGCTGTCGCAGCCAGAAACAGAGCTCAGGAGCCCATTTTCGCTGGTAGAGTGCTCGGCCCACCACAGGAGCCTCTGATATGAGTGACGTTGAGCTGGCCATGCCCACCCTGGCCACACATACACACACACACAACCCAAGGTCAAACAAAACTCTGATGTAGCCCTCAATTAAATTGAGTTTGACACCCCTACAGTAGGGTATGAAAGTGTTCCAGAGCATTTCTTCTGATGACAACGAAGTGTCATCCACATAGTGGCGCCAAAATTTAGGTGTGTAGCTTTGAAATGCACAGTGTCCTACTTCATGTAGGACTGTTTCTGCAATGACTCCTGATATTTCTCCTGATGAGTATTGTCCTTCAAGCAAACTTATGCATGTTAAGGTTGTTGAACAAGCACTGAACATTATCATTTTTGTGCCATTTTGTGGCAGACCTCTTAAACTTGATCTCCCAAAACTGGATTGCAAAATGAATAAATAAAAATCAAGATTATCATAAAATGGTAATGAAGAATTATTGATTTCTGCTTCTCTTTGCTGCCACTTATTGGTAATCTGGATTTTTCCTTGAGGAAACTGGTAATGTTAACCAAAGCAGTGTTGCTCTGATAAATTTTTCCCCTCACCTGGTATATCCTAAACCAGTTTTCTATAAAGCAAGAACAAAAGATCATTTCATAATTGCAGTACGATACACAGGATAGGATTTATGATGGTTTGTTTACATTAGCACTCATTCCAAATCTCTATAGAAGTTATTTGGCAAGCAGATCAGGCTTCATTATTAAAGTCATTCTACAGTCAAGGATAGCATTTCCCCATTCCAGTTAGAATATTGAGTTTGAAAGCCACTCTCTTTTGTGCTTCCATTGCTGGAAAAAATATCAGAGGAAGAAATATATTTATCTGTTTAAAACAAACATCAGTGCAATATACTTTGAAATGTTTAATTTATGTTGCACTACTTGCATTATTCAATTGGCTCCTGGATAGACCAATTAGATTGAATATTCCTTCTTTATTTCTCTGCCCCTATGGTAAAAGCTCTTAAATAAAGCTCAGACTTCAGTGAATAAAAGGATTGGTCCAAATGTTGCTCATTTGATTTAAGGATTTTATTTTGCTTTTTAGAACCCATCCTTATGACATGTTATTCTTCCCAGATACATAGATATCCAAATATAAAATACATCTAAATGAATGGCATATATGCATTTTAATCTCTTGAACAGTGCCTCTGGACATAATCATGAAAGTGTCTTTTATTTTAAAATTTCATTTCACATACAGTATATTAATAACTTTTTCTGTGTTTCATTCATTCATTTATTTGATTCCTAAGTGGCATACAAGAAGCATAAACTCTTTTGTTTAGATTAATATATGCATATGCTTTTTCGTTTAGGTCAACTAAACGACTATTATTAGTTGATTTGTTAAATACTGAATTTACATATTCAAGAATGATTAAAGTCTAACTGAGTCCAATGGAATTTACTCCTAATTAAGGAAATACACAGTATAGGATTACAGCCTACTGTAGTAGTATGCCAAGAGCTAAGAACATAGGATTGAGCAAGTTTTATACATTTTCACTAAAGAAGAAGCTAGGATAAAGTGAGAAAATAAGAAATATCATCTAATAAACATTTTAGTAATAATTCTACAATTTGTTCTATTGGTCTCTAGCTGTCCCTATTTCTAAACCTTGGCTAATGAATGCCCTAGGAGTTATCTAATACACATTTGATTTGCTGTAGGCCATCTCTATCCCTAACTGTTAGCTGAGGCCTGCAAGCTGGCTAACTCGTATTACTTTTATCAGCTTTCCAATTAGCCAGGATTGTTACAAGATTTATACATGCATATCTCCTGTGGATAAGCATTCTTTGTTCTTGCCAGACAGACTCCACAATTACAGGCTTCCTGGTTTACTTTGGAGTGTATGCCATGACCTGGCTTTATTTTAGCAGCTGGCCCATCAGTGGCATCTTATCAAATGTTTTTTTTATTATATATTTTTCCATAATTGGTTGGTCACTTTAAGGATAAGACTAATTTTATCAACTCCAGCTATTAAGAAATAAAATGTCTGCAAAACCTAAAAAATATGTTTACATTTAACGAGTGAGCCTTTCAAAACAAACTTCGCCTGCTTAAACAATCTTGTATTTTTAAAAAATTAAACTGCCTTAATTTGTTTCACATGAATGGAAATAGGCCTGATAAAAAAAAGCCTATCATCTTGAACCTCATAATAGAAATTGAAAATAGGTTTCCTAAAACCATACAAATGTGATATCTCAATTTGTGCTTAGGGTATTTTTAATCAACACAGAAAAATGACTTAAGGCCTTTGAAATCCTTATGCATATATTGCTCATTAAACAGGTATTTGGTTCAGTACATTGTTGTTTTGGCATATATGAATGTAAAATGTACTTTCATATCTGTTCTGTATAAAATAGTCTACTCCAAATCCTCGATTGTGATTGGCTAGAAAAGCCAGCATAGGGATTGGTTCACTAGGAACCAATCCAAAAGAGCTGCCAAAAGGCGGCAAAACTAAGTAACTGTCATTGGCTACAAGCCGGAAGGCAAGCTGTATATAAAGGCTGCCGCAGCAAGAGCCAAACTGTTACGTTTTCACCTTACTGTTGAAATAAAGACTTTTACTGTTGGAACCCGGTCTACCTCGCGTTTTTCCGGACGGAACACTGGCGACGAGGATGGGATCGTCCTAAAACGTGAGACTGAGCACGCGGCGAATTGAAACCCAGGCTTGAAGCGATGGCCGGAAATAATGCACCACCCGCACCCTTCAACCCCAATGAAGAAGATTGGGAATCCTACGTAGACCATTTCCAAATGTACTTAGAAAGTAACGAGATGGAAGAGATCTCAGACCAGCGTAAGAGGGCTGTCTTCTTAACGCATTGAGGACCAACGATATTCAAAATGGCCAAGGCATTGGCGAAGCCCAGAAACGTAAAGCAAATGACCTGGCCCAAACTCCAGCAAATGTTGAAGGCTCATTACGCACCAGTGGTGTCAAATCTCATCAAACGGCATGAATTCTACTGAAGGGACCAAAAAGAAGGCGAAACCATCGCTGATTTTGTGGCAGCCCTCCGACAACTGGGGGGAGCATGTGAGTTCCTGAACTTAGATGAAGCCATGCGAGATCGAGTAGTATTGGGTTTAAAAGACTGTAATTTACAAAGTAAATTGCAAAATAAACCCAACATTACCGTGGCTGAAGCAATCGCAGAAGCCACAGCTACAGAAGCCGTGAAAAAGTCAGTGGCCACCATGAAACAAATAAACGCGAACAATGATGAAACGAGCCTAACCAGAGGGAAAAAGCAATTTCCCACCACCACACACCATGAAGATTTTGACGAGACATCAGATTCCGGAGAGGAAGACAATGAGGTCCCACCGCCTATACGCCAACAAAAAAAGGCGCAAAAAAAGAAACTGGCGGGAATGCGCCGGTTGCGGAGGAAACCACCCTCGAGCTGATTGCAGATTCCTTGATGCCATCTGCAGAGCTTGTAAGAAAAGGGGACACATCGAGAAGGTCTGTAGGAATCGAAAAAATAACAGCCCTAACAGACGCAGTAACTCTCCCCCACAAGCTGAATCGAAACAAGCCGAGAGAAAGTGGGAGCGCAACAAACGAGCCAGTAACCGAGAAAAGACCCATCAAACTGTCACTATCGGAAGCGCTCAGACGGAAAGCGGAAAAAAGGTTAAAATCATCGTAAAAATCAAAGGCAGCCCCTGTGAGATGGAGGTCGATTCAGGGTCTTTCCTGTCAATGGTGTCATGGGACACAATCAGACAACTGGTCCCAAATATTAAACTAAAAGAGCTCCAGAAACAAAACTTAACTCTGAAGGACTACCAAGGGAATCGAATCCCTGTGGTAGGTCTAGGACATTTCCGAGTCGCTTACAAGCAGCATGTCGAAGTCCTGCCTCTGACAATAGTCGACCAAGACTGACCCAGCCTCCTGGGCATCGAATGGTTCGCACCATTGGGCATCGGAATGACCGGAGTAGACCGAGTGGCCGCAACCAACTGGAAAGAAAACCTGATCCACGAGTTCCAGGACGTTTTCGATGCCTCCCTAGGCAGGTATCGGGGGATTTCCCCAATTTCCTTTAGCTTAGACCCCCAGGTGGCCCCTAGAAGATTAAAGGCCAGACGAGTTCCCTTTCCATTAAAAGCAAAAATAGAGGAACAATTGAATAAATTATTTGACCAAGGGGTTTTGGAACCTGTTGACCATGCTAAATGGGAGACGCCAATAGTAACACTGGTTAAACCTGACGGGTTGGTACGCATCTGCGGAGACTACAAGGCTACCCTGAACCATGTGCTGCAACAAAGCGCATACCCGGTGCCAGTCGTACAACATTTGCTACACTCACTCGGGGGAGGAAAAATTTTTGCTAAACTAGATCTAGCACAAGTTTACCAACAGCTTCCAGTAGACCCCTTAACGGCCGAGGCACAGACAATAGTGACTCACAAAGGGGCATTCAAGTGTAACAGACTTCAGTTTGGAGTGAGTGTGGCCCCAGGCATTTTCCAAAGCCTCATGGAACGCCTATTAAATGGAATAAAAGGGGTCATACCATATTTTGACGACGTCCTGATTTCGGCTAAAGATACGACCCAACTAGAAAAAAGACTAAGAAATGTACTAACAAAATTTAGAGAATCCGGTCTGAAAGTTAAAAAAGAAAAATGATGCTTAAGGACTGATCGCGTCGAATTTCTGGGCTACCTAATTGACGGAGAGGGTATACATCCTACTGAAAAAAAAGTCAAAGCCATTAAAGACGCACTACAGCCAAAAAACAAAATAGAATTGCAGGCATTTTTGGGTCTGATAAATTTCTATAACGTATTCCTCCCCCACAAAGCAACAATAGCGGAACCATTACACCGTTTGCTGGATAAGAAAACTAATTGGACTTGGGGTCATAGAGAGCAAAAAGCATTCCAGAAAATAAAAAATTTATTAACATCAAACACCGTTCTTATCCAGTTTAGTAACACACTTCCATTGACGGTAACCTGCGACGTCTCATCGTTTGGAGTCGGTGCCATCCTGAGCCACCAATTGCCAGATGGGAGAGAGGCACCCGTCGCTTATTACTCAAAGACTCTGTCTAAAAGAGAACGTAACTATAATCAACTAGACAGAGAAGCCCTGGCAATCGTCGCCGGAGTGAAACGTTTTCACGAATACCTTTATGGAAGAACATTTTTGATTGTAACGGACCATAAACCGTTGCTAGGAATTCTGGCGGGAAACAAACCTACACCGAACATTTTATCCCCGCGGATGACTAGATGGTCAGAATTCCTTGCAGCATATTCTTACACATTGACACATCGACCGGGGAAGCAAATCTCCAATGCAGATGCATTAAGCAGAGCACCGCTGCCAACGACGGAGGAAGACCCGGCGCCAACAATGACAACCTTGCAAATAGAAACATGCCCCAAACTACCAATATCTGCAAACGATGTTGCCAGAGCCACCGCAAAGGACCCAGTGACTGCCCGCATATTAAACTGGGTAGGTAAAGGCTGGCCGGAAAACCAAAAAATTGAAAACTTTAAACCTTTCTGGACCAGACAAACCAAACTCTCAATTCAAAAAGGTTGTTTATTGTGGGGTGATCGGGTAGTAATCCCTCCTAAACTACAGACTAGGGTGTTGGGTATGCTTCACGAAGGCCATCCTGGTGTTGTAAAAATGAAAAGCCTCGCTAGAAGCTATGTCTGGTGGCCTGGTTTAGATAAAGATATCGAATATTGGGTTGCCACTTGCACTAAATGTCAGAAAACCAGGCCTTCCCCACCACAAGGGACCCATAAGGGACTGGGAGACCCCACGAGGCCCCTGGTCTCGGATCCACATTGATTTCGCGGGTCCTACTAGGGGGCATACCTTTTTAATTGTCGTAGATGCATACTCAAATTGGCTGGAGGTTGTAGTAATGTAATCTACGACAACCGAGGCGGTCATTAAACAACTTAACAAACTTTTTGCAACCCATGGATTGCCGGACGTCCTAGTGTCTGACAACGGGCCACAATTAACCGCCATCCAATTTGAACAATACCTAGCCTCCCTAGGTATATGCCATGCACTGACTGTGCCGGCCCACCCGGCAGCAAATGGTAGGGCGGAGAGAATGGTCAGGTTTACCAAAGAGGGTTTAGAGAAAATGGACCTTGGGGATGTCCAGGATAAAATCAACCGTCTACTTACCCTCCAACATATCACACCCAGCACCGTAACCAACAACAGCCCAGTGGAATTATTAATGGGAAGAAAACTTAGGTCACAATTAGACAGGTTGCACCCAAATTATACGTTGGAAAGACGCCCCAACTCCTCCAGCCATTGCCGAACATTTGAAATCAGCGACCTAGTCTACGCAAAAAATTTTACTGGGGACCCCCTATGGCTTCCAGCCACAATCACACAACTCACAGGCCCCCGGTCCTACCGACTAACCATAGATGATGGCAGGGAATGGAAGCGGCACATAGACCAGCTTCATTCCCGAAACATTGAAAGAAATACAAACTCACAACCACAAAAAATAAAAATTGACGAAAACAAAACCAAAGAAGGGGGGAAAATACAAGAAAATAATAAAGAACTTTTAAAAATAAACCCAGAACATCTAACCAATCAAAAAGAGCAAAAAGGAAACTTATGGTTAAATGAGACTTGCGAAAATAATCCAGACGAAGGGGCCAGCCAAGCCAGCTCGACCTGCCCGGAGAAACCAGGAGGGAGTGGCAAGGCCACCAGCCTGAGAGACTCAAGTGGTAGCAAAATGGCCGACTCACCCTTCCAGGCGGTTCCATGGAGAAGAGCCGGAGAAACAGCAACCCCATCCAAACCGGTTGAAGTCTCCAGCGAAAATGAACCGCGCAAGTCCAGTAGAATCCGAAGAAGCCCCACCTACCCGCACGACTACGTCACCACGTAGGACTAAACCAAGGGGGGAGGGGTGTTCTGTATAAAATAGTCTACTCCAAATCCTCGATTGTGATTGGCTAGAAAAGCCAGCATAGGGATTGGTTCACTAGGAACCAATCCAAAAGAGCTGCCAAAAGGCGGCAAAACCAAGTAACTGTCATTGGCTACAAGCCGGCAGGCAAGCCGTATATAAAGGCTGCCGCGGCAAGAGCCAAATTGTTCCGTTTTCACTTAACTGTTGAAAATTTTCCAACTTTTACTGTTGGAACCCAGTCTACCTCGCGTTTTTCTGGACGGAACAATATCTATTGCCTCTTTCCACAGCTATTGCCTTGATTATAAGGAAACAGGATTCTCAGAAGAAAATAGATACTAAAAAGTTTTGAAATTATTCCTGGAGCTGTAAAAATGTAGGTGGTTCAGGGACAAAGGGCCTTTCAGTGCAGATGACAATTTGATGCCATCAAGCATCAAATCTAGTTTCATACAAACTCAGTTAGGGACATCACCACTGAAAACTTCAGAATATTTTGCAATATTGCCACTTGATAAAAATGCTGATTGCGTTTTTTAAATTGTTCCAAGGTTAATAGGATAGGATGGGATGGGATGGGATGGGATGGGATGGGATGGGATGGGATGGAACAGAACGGAAAATACTTCATTTCTGTTAAGACAGAAAACAAGCATTTTTTCTCTGAAGCTGTTCTGTGACAAACATTATCAGGACAGTTCACAAAAATGGATAATAACAACATGCAATAAATGAATGCAAATGATAGGAAAATACGGGACAATTAAAACATGGATTTTAATTTGAGATAGATATTTTTCAGCTGGCACTGAAGAATTATAAAAATGATCCCAAACAAACCTCTCTTGAAAGAGTGATTTACTTAATGTTTACCTTCCTCACTTCATTTCAAAGGCGCAAAGAACAGGATAATCTGCTGAACAGCAGGTAATGCAAAAATAGCTTGAATGTGAAACTCAATAATAGATGCTATAAGAAGTTACCTTGCAAAGCTTGGTCTACATTGCATATTAATAAATTTATGACTATTTTGATGAAATGAAGTAGATTTAAATATAACTCTATATTGTTTAGAATATTATAGAATATAAGAAGAGTCCAATAGGCTACTTCTGCTTCTATGACATTCCTCCTCAATATCTTCCCATAAGGGATACTCAGATTGGTCAGGTGGCCATGGACACAAATGTTTGCTCTAATTTTGGAAATATGGGATTATCTCAAAGCAAGGAAGTTGGGCCTCTTAAGATCTTCAGGGAGCTAATGTGTCACACTAAAATACCAATTCCTCTTGTTTCTTGCCATTAAGACTCCTTGAATCCAAGCGTTGGCTGGATTGTGCATTCTCCCAAGCCACACCTGATGCTTTTCAAGATTGGGGAATGCAGACAAATAAGCCCCTGGCATCTCGAGCAAAATTTGTGTCAACCTTAAATAATAAAGTTACCATATGTTTGTTTGCTTCTTGCTTGTAGAAATGGAAAACTCCAGCAACGCCTCTTAAATATATAGAGATGACTGTCTCTCTTGAAACTAGGAAGTTGCAATCAACAAAGGTAGCATTTTGGATATGATGGGAAGGACCCCACCTGTCAACTAATCTGATGTAACAGAAGTTTTGTTGTTTTCTTTGAGCTGAAAAATAGAAAAACTAGACAAGCCAAAGCAGTTGAAATATTATAGCATGAGTCATGAAGCAATCTCCATGTATCACACAGTGTAGCACACACAATTCTGAGAACCTGCTGTTACAGATGTCATAACTAGCAAAAAGGATTCTAAGAATATCTGAAGGCAGCAGCCCTTCTTAAGAGAGCAAAATATTAGCAAACATAAATGGCCTTTGTATCACACTCTCACAAATCTACCTCCCATGTCTCAAGAAATATTAATAATTAGTTTTGTCATCTGTGATCCAAACTTCCAGACCCAGCTACAGTAATGAGAAGTCATACATTTTTTAACAAGTGATCCTAGTGCCATTCAATAATGTTTTCTATGAAGGAATTTTAACATGGTTGGAAAAATATACATTTGAGTCTAGAAGGTTCTCAAAGAAGTCTGCAGAAGGCAGGATATAGGCAAACATACAAATATTATGTTAGAAAAATGGCCTCTCTTTTAGTGATGGCAATCAAAATTAATACATTCAAGAAATATGGCAGTACTAAATCACCACTAGGCTTTGATTTCATTCATACAGCAATATTTGTTGTTAGAATTAGAATTCTTTTTATTGGCCAAGTGTGATTGGACACACAAGGAATTTGTCTTGGTGCATGTGCTCTCAGTATACATAAAAGAAAAGATACATTTGTCAAGAGTCAAGAATCATAAGGTACAACACTTAATGATAGTCATAGGGTACAATAAGCAATCAAATCGTACTAGGAAACAGTCAGTATAAATCGTAAGGATACAAGTGACAAAGTTACAGTCGTACATTATATATGTTATATATAGCAACCCACAAAGAAAGAATCTTCTTAAGTATTTGAGTTGAATGACATACACTGCATCCAACCTGACAGCCTTAATTAAATCTCACTCATTATTTATACTGTATATATTAGAATCTTTAAATTATTATTAAAAAGATCAGAAGACCGGCATCACAAAAGAAAGGAGCATTCCAATCTGTTCTATGAAAGATCCATAACACTCTGATGAAAGTTCTTTAAAAAGTGTTCATTTTCACAATATTCTCCAACAGATCTGTGGGAATACTTCCACAGTATTCAGGGAATACTTCTTCCTCAGCAAGAATGCAAATAATAATACTTACTTTTTTTTTTAGTTTAAAAGGCTCCAGTAAAGCCTATGAACATCAGTTCTTAAGAACTGCAATCAAAAGGATTGTAGAAGTGGGAGAAAGAGAGAGCTTCTGTTCTCCTGGGAGGCAGACGTGCAAGGACAAAGAAGCCCCTGATAATCTTCTCTCAATAGAACCAGGCAAGTATTTCTCCCTCAGCTGCACCCATTTAGCATGACAGCTGCCAGAGGTCAGGGAATGTTAGAAAGAACCTTACAGAAACCTCTTATCACTTAAGATTGAGGTGTTCTTGCTGACTTCCATTGCTCCTTCCAGTGCAGCCTGCAATAATGGTTAGTAAAATTAATAAAAGCCAATGTAAGTCAATTTCTACTCTCGTGGCTTGGTAAATATTTTGTTGATGAGATTATTAGAAAAGAGCGCAGTACTGCAAATTCACTTTCTGCCACCCCAACTGGCAATGTACATCATTGCAATAATGGCAAAGTGCATCTTTTATAAGTTTCACATCACAATCCTAATTCTCCCATTTTTAGAAGCTTTTCAGACACCATATTGTAGGAAACCGTTGCTTCCAATGTTTTGCTTCAGCCCCTTGGCTGCTGTGTTCATTGCTTGTTTATCTTCTTGTCAGAGCCAGCTGCCTGGCCCTGTCTGATAATAAGCAGAAGGATGGATTTTGTGCCGCTATCAAATTTTAGCTTCCTAGAAATACTATATATCAGCATCTGCCTGCTCTATTTTGCTTGAGAGCCACAAAGAAAATACATCTGTATGTGGATTACTCTGGTTTGGATAAATTATTGTTCGACTTGGAACCTGGCCATGTTTGGCTTTGAATATGTTCACTTTCAGACAAAAATGTGTTACTGAGAATATCCTTTGTATTAAATACACCAAAGGGAAGTTGTATTTTCAAAGTAGTACATAGAACATAGAATTATCATATGGTTAGAAGGGACCTCAAAGGTTTTCTAGTCCAACCTCCTGCCTAAGGCAGGAAATCATGTACCATCTTGGTCAAATGGTTGTCTAGTCTACTTTTGAAAACCTCCAGTGATGAAGCACTCACAACTTCTGGTTGTATCTTTCTTCAGTAAGCTTCCACCCATTGCTTCTTGCCCTGCCTCTTTGTGCTTTGACAATTAGCAAATCTTCTCTTCTTTGTGATAGCTCCTCAAATACTGGAAGGCAGTTATCATGCTCCATAATCCTTCTCTTTGATAGGCTAAATGTACTATTCTCCCTCAATTGTTCATCATGCAATTTAGCCTCTAGCCTCTTTATCGTGTCTAAGTGCAGTGGCCAGCCAGTTGCAAATCCATCTGATGGTAGTTCTGTCTATCCCACATTGTTCTATCTTACCAAGAAATAGGTTGTGATCTATTTTGTCCAAATGCCTTACTGGAGACCGAGTATACAATGTCCATAGCATTTTACAGGTCCAGTAATTTACTCAATTTATCAAAGAAGGCAATAAGCTTTGTCTGGTATGATCTGTTTTTAACAAACCCATGCTGGTTTCTAGAAATTACTTTATTACTAGGTACTCACAAATCCTCCATTTGATTATCTCTGATATTTCTTATGTTACAGAGACTTGAAAGATTGCATTGAGTGGCTCTGATATTATGTCTGCCCGCTCCTTCAGAACCCTGGAATGTAAACCATCTGTTCCAAGTGATTTGTACTTGTTCAGAGTGACTAGGCATTTGCTTACTAAATCGTTACCTAGTTTGACTTCTGTTTCTGTTCTATCTCTCTCAGTGCTGCTTTTGATAACTTGGACTATTTCTTCCTTTTGTGTAAAAACAGATGCAAAGAAGAAATTAAGCAGTTCTGCTTTCTCCTTGCTTCTCATTACCTACTTGCCATCTGCTCCCACTACTGGATGTATTGTTTCTTTAACTTTTTGTTTCTTACATGTTGAAAGAAATTTTTAAAATTAATTTTGTTATTAGTTACCAGTCTCAGTGGGTTCTGGCCCTTAGCTTTCCTGATTCCATCCTTGCAGATTTGGGCTATTTGCTGGTATTCTGTTTTAGCTCTTTCCATTTTTTTATGTGACATTTTTGTCCCTCAATTGATCAGAGAGGTCTTTGTGCACCATGCAGGTCTTGTCTGCTGTCTTTTGTTTTTCTTTCTCTGTTGTACTGTTTTTGTTTGGGCCTTCATTATCTCATTTTCAAGCGCCTTGTACTGCTTTTCGTTTTAGAACTAGTCTAACTTGGTTTTGTTACCTGGTTACGTTATAATGAATTCAAGAATGACATGGTTACTGTTAGGGATAACATTGTTTACCCTAACTGGTTTAGGTGAAATAATAACTATGAATTATAGTTAGTGTATGCAGCTTTAACTGTGAAATAGCAATTGTGGGAGTGGTTATGAAAACCATTTAAAAGTAGCAAGATTACAGCTTGCTCTCACTCTGGCTTTGATGATCCCTGATTACTGCTTGGAATCAAGACTGCATTGCTCGAACGGGAGAGACAACAAAGGACTGATTTTTATGTGAACTGACATAGGATATTCTACATGGACTTTGCTAACTGAATACCCCTGAATGGACTGACTACATGGTAAATGAATATTGGACTGTTATTTGACTATGCTATTAACTTATAATGGAATAAAATATATTCTTGATAGCACAAGCGTATCTGTTATTTTTACTGTATGTTAATAAATATACAAGCTTAGCTCACTCATTTATCTGTGTGCCTATCTGACTAACGCTGCACATTCTGTTTAGCTTGTCTACCTAACCCTGGTTGGGGAACCCAGGCTTAACAGTTACTCTCCCCCAAAATTTCTATATCTTCTACTACCTCAACCATTTTATCTCTATTGGTAAGAATGAAGTCCAGTATAGTTGATCCTCTATTTCCCTCCTCTATCTTTTGTATGATAAAGTTATCAGGTAGGCACATCAAGAACCTGTTTGATCTTCCACTTGTTACAGAGTTTGTTTCCTAGTTGATGTCAGAGTAGTTAGGGTAGTAAAAGTCCCCATTAGTACAGTGGTGTGTGTTCTGCACACATCAGCTAAACCAGGGGTGAGAAACTCAATTTCATTGGGGGCCACATCAGAGTTGTATTTGACCTCAAGTGGCATGGCCAGATCATTGTCACTTGTGTCAGGGCACCCATGGTAGCCCAGGCAGGGCTGGGGGGATCCATTGTCCTCCCGGGCTCTGTTTTTGGATGATCTCTGCCAGTGAAAATGGAGCCCAAGAGGGCCACATGTGCTCCTCCTGAGCTCTGTTTTCTCTGGCAGAGGCACCATGGGCCGGTCCTTCACTGTTTCCAAGGCAGCCCTGTGGGCCAGATCTAAGCACCTCGTGGGATGGATGTGGGCCACGGGCCTTGAGGGAGTTTGACACCCCTGAGCTAAATGATTAACAAAGAATTTATATATCTCCTCTCATTAGTTGGGTGGCCTGTAATATACACCCATAGCAAAGTCATTTCTTTTTCTTCTAATATTTACCCAAATACTTCCAAGAAGACTTCGACCCCTTGTATTGTGTATTCTATATTTCCCAAGTACATTTAAAAATGTGGTGTTAAATGTGCCGTGTTCATTTAGAGAATGATTGGCTGGAAATTTCTTTTGAACAGATCTCATAGAAGCAGATAAGGGCTACTACAGAAAACTTGACAGTTATTTCTGGAGAATGTCTTTCTTAAAATGTAAAACATATTAACTTTCTAACTAGAAAAATACATGATTTTGCTTTCTGGGGGTCTCAGAAGTATATTGCATACTCTGCTCTGTATAAGTTGACTTAGTCGTTGATATTTTTCTCTTGCCACCTTGTCAAATTACATTTTTTATAGTTGACTGTAAACATACATTCACATATTTTTAAAATGCATGAAGTCTATTCCCATTTGAAGCATAACTAACAGGTCACTGCAAAACTGCCAAAATTGCTCTGTGCTAGGGAGGCCATGTTATTGCTTATTGAGATGCTATGTTCCAGTGACAACTTTCCCTGAAGAGGCTGATGGACATCTATTGTTCAGCCTAAAAACACAGGAATCCAAAGAAACCTGGCCATTTTACCCTTGAGAAGCATGAGCTACACTATTTTGTGAATTGCCTTCAGAAGCCTTCACTCCAAAGATCATTGAAGCAAAGGCTCTTTTTCACAGTTTTGCACAGCTCCAGTAATTCAGCTATGCTAAGTGACCTGAAAGCTACCATGTTTCTAAAAAAAAAAAAAAAAAAGTCAAAAATGAAGATAAAAGATTCAGAAGGATCATGATAGAGCAATGGACCCTATCTAATCAGATGGAGTTTAGCAGTGAGAAAAGTAAGATCCTGCAAAACCAAATGCAGTTACAGAATAGGCCAGTGGTGGCTAAGCTTTTTGGGCTCCTGTGCCAAAAATTGTGTGTGCGCTCATGTGCTCGCATGTCAGCATCTAGAAGGCAATGTGCACACTGTCCCACACCCCCTGCACATGTGTGCATGATTCCCCCCCCCCCTCGCTGCTCCCTTACCTGCACTGCGCGCCTCCCAGCTGATTTTTGACCACTTTGAGGCCTTTTTTGGCCTCCCAGAGGCTCAAGGGAAGCCACTGCAGCTTTTGGAGGCCAAAAAATGGGCCCATTTCATCACTTCCGGTGTTTCCGGAAATACAGGAAATGATGAAACCAGCCTGTTTTTCAGCCTGTAAAGGCTGCAGAAGCTTCCCTCAAGCCTCTGGGAAGCTAAAAAAGGCCTCAAACAGGCCAAAAATCAGCTGTGAGGTGCACGCATGCTCAATGCAGGTAAGTTTGTCTTGGGCTCGCCTGCCCTCACAAATGGTTCTGCGTGCCACCTGTGGCATGCGTGCCATAGATTCGCCATCATGGGAATAGGCAGTACCTGGCTCAATAGTGGTAACTGTGAAAGGGATCTTGGTGTCTTAGTGTATCACCACTTAAATATGAGTCAGGAGTATGCTGCAGCTGCCCCCCCCCAAAAAAAAACCCCTAATGCTGTTGTAACTATGTATCATTTATGTGTTTGCAACTGTGTATCAATGCAACTGTGTATCACCCCCTTTTGAATGAGCATAATAAAAGAGCGTGTACCCGGACATTCGGGGCGCACTCATCGCGAGGAACTTCGTCTCCTGTCGTTTCTCTCTCCTTCGTTCCCTATCATGAGATGCCCATCTGATGCGGGATAGCAGATACCGCATTCTGGTGACCCCGACGTGATTCCCTAAGGGGTATACGCCGCGACGCGCTCATATCTTACTCGCTCGATGGGAGCTGTGCTTCGCCAGGCCTGAAGCGAATTGCACATCATCGGATCTGAAACACGGTCTCGACTTTCGTAAGTATGGGCGGAAACTTTTCTCAACAACAGACAGAGCATCTGAAGGAATTGAGGGAGTTAGTCGCCTCTTCTTCTAAATATTCTGCTAATTTAAAGGGCTCGCCTGTAAAAATTAAACCTATTGCTACATTATTGGCTTATGTGTGGCAACATTGTCCCACTTATCCAGAAAAAGGGTCCTTAAAAATCTCCATTTGGCAAAAAATTGGTGACTATCTCCATAATCCTCCTCGTGCACCTATTGGCATTTTGGTCACTTGGAGGAAAATTATGGAGGCTTTAAAAGTCCATTATAAAATAGAAGCAGAAAGTGTATTTGAATCTCCTCCACCAAGTTATGATAACTTTTCTGTCCTTCAACCCTCCGCTCCCAATGATCGTAAGTCATTACGAGAGCCTCCCTCCATCCAATCCACTTCTTTAAAAGGAGAGCTCTCGTGTCCTCCACCCCCCCCCCGAAAGGGGGGGGGTGTTATAAAAGCCATTCAACAAGCCTTTTCTGAAGGAGAAATGGATGAGGACAATTTTTGGTCTGGGAGTCAGAATTAGAAACGGGGCAGGCAGCCAGCCCCACAACAAAGGCTGATGAAACTTGCAACTTTTCTTCTTTCGCTTACGATCTTGTTGCTAATGAAACTGTTACTTATCTTCCTGGTGTCGCTGACTTTCTCTTTGTATTATACTTGTTCCATGTGGGTACGTCATGAAAATGCTACCCATAGCTTTCACTCTGTCACTTCTGTTTTGCTTACAGAACACTCTATCACTCGCTCTTTTGTTCTTTCTTTACTCTTCCTATGGAAAAGAACCTTAAAATCTTTTCCTCTATTCAAGCTAGATATAGGGGGACCTAAATGTCCTTCTCTTGTACTATGGGTTCCTCCAACCCAATTAACATCCTTGATGAATGACCAAATTAATCTTCATTGTCATTATTGTAATTATTATCCTTTTTCTACTAATTGCATTCCTTTTTCATCTCGTAAATGTTCTACAACTAACTTGTCCATAGTCCTCTCTCCTACTTGTAATGCTTTTATATACTCGAACTCTGATCCTGTCAACAAACAACGCTTCAAAAGAACTGTCCATGACGATCCTCAGAAGCCTCATAGAAAATATAATATTACTTGGACTATAAAAGACTTTCAAGGCATTCATTTAAGCTCTACAACCAATTCTTCTCGCATAGAAGACTTCTACCCACCACTTCAATTTGATTTGGCAGAAATGCTTGTAGGCTCCACCGCCTACAACTCGCCTTCTCACCCAGCTGAGCCTAGTCATAGAGTGGTAAATAAATATAGGTTTTATGTATGCCCCGGACAGCCTGTTTCCAACACTCAGACCCCTACCCAATGACTTCTCGACTGCGGGGGGTCATCGGATTACTTTTGCAAAGCCTGGTCATGTGTTTCAAATGCAACCCGGTAACCATAAGGTTCACGGACCAAGGCAAGAAAAGTACTCTATGGGACACTGGCTTGAAATGGGGTGCCCGCCTAAAAGGAGTCTGGCCAGAAAAGCATTATGGAAATATTTTTTACATTCAACGTCACATTGAACTCCCTCGCTCTAACCCGGTGGGACCACATGAAAAGGTTATTAAATCCCCATTCTTGCAACCCATAACACAGGGAGTTAACCCATTGATTCCAATGATAAAAGCTTCCTACGCCTTGCTGAACTCTTCAAAATCATCAATTGCCTCCACATGTTGGCTTTGTATTTCTGCCTCTCCACCTTTTTAGAAGCCATCGCTTCCCAAGAAACCATTGCTAATTCCACATCAGACGAACGATGCCGTTGGAGGAACTCCACTATTACTGTTTCTTCCATCACTGGGGTTGGTTGTTGCTTAGGAAATATTCCATCCAATTACTCACAATATTGTCATAATGTTTCTAATGGCTATCATTGTAATGTATATCTTCTTAAGAACCGCCTTGGCCGCACCCACACCATCGGAGGATACTCTGCAGTCTACACCACCTCAGGAGGAAATTTAACATCACGCCTGAAAGGAATGTATTTTATCCCTGGCAATAACTCTGTCTGGGCTTGTTCCACCGGTCTCACAGCATGTGTCTATGGGGATGAACTTATTAAATCCAAATCATTTTGCATTCAAGTATGGCTTGTACCAAAAATTAACGTGTATAACTCTGATGATTTTAAAACAAAAGGTTAAACATGTATAATTGGTATCAAAGCTTGTTTTCTATTTCACCATGGCTTACAACCCTTTTAACTGCATTGGCAGGACCATTAATAATCATTATATTGATATGTATTATAGGATCTTGTTGTTTTAACAGAATATTGCAATTTTTGAAAAATCAATTATCCTCCATAACTGCTAATGTTAATGTGTTATTGCAAGCTCATGTTAAGTCCTTAACACCGGATGAAAAAATGTTGTTGCTGAGTTACCGCTCCTTGGACAACCCTGACGCTGACGGATCGCACTCCTGCCTAGATGACTGGGACGGTGAACATTTTAGAAAAAAGGTTCCTGTCTTCTTGGACAAGGAAGAAGATTCGTCATAAAAAATAAAAACAGAGGAGATGTTGTAACTATGTATCATTTATGTGTTTGCAACTGTGTATCAATGCAACTATGTATCATTCAGACATTGCAACATTGTATCATTCACGTGTAATCATTAAGCTTCTGTCTTCTCAGTGACCTTTTACAGGGCACGTACAGAGACAAGGAGTCAAACATTTGCAGAAATGGTTTATTCACTTGGGATTACATTGTCTGGCATGCAGCTTTGTGAAGAAGTAATATCCTGATCAAATATAAATCTTGCCATCCTGTCTGTCCTGATATCTTGCTTTTGTTTGAGCCATTGTTAAATCTGTATATTCCGTCTGACCTAGGCTTAACCTAGGTTCTGAATAAACAATCACCCCCTTTTGAATGAGCATAATAAAAGAGCGTGTACCCGGACATTCGGGGCGCACGCATCGCGAGGAACTTCGTCTCCTGTCGTTTCTCTCTCCTTCGCTCCCTATCATGAGACGCCCATCTGATGCGGGATAGCAGATACCGCATAATGCAATCCTATGCTGCATCAGTAAAGGGATAGCATCAAGTTCATGGGAAGTAATAGTACTGCCTGTATTGCACTAGTGAGGCCAAAGTACTGAACTGCATCCAGTTGCCACAATACAAAAAAGATACTGAGTCCCTAGAAAGAGTGCAGAGAAGAGCAACAAAGATGATAAGGGATCTGAAGGCTAAACAGTTCAGTGAATGATTAAGGGACCTAGGTATGTCTAGCCCAGGAGTCTGCAACTTTAAACACTCAAAGAGCCATTTGGACCCATTTCCCACAGAAAACACCAGGAGCCTCAAAGCCTGGTTAGGCGTGGCCAACTCAACATCACTCTCACCTGGTCACATGACCCACCCCTGTCACGCCTACCCAAGTTTTGTGGCTCCCAGTGTTTTCTGTGGGAAATGGGTCTCTCTTCCTCCCTCCCTCTCATTTCTGTTTAACGTGTTTTACCTTCTCAGGCCAGGCCAGGCATGACTGGGAAGGAAAGCAAGGGGCAGAACCAGCCAGTGGTGGGATCACCCAACAGGGAGCCACAATAGAAGGCCCAAAGAGCCACATGCAGTTCCAGAGTCATGGGTTGCTGACACCCGGTTTAGCCTAACAAAGAGAAAGATTAGGGGTGACATGATAGCTGTTTTCTAGTATATTTTAGGCAGTCACAGAGAAGCGGGGTTGATTATTCCCCAAAGTGCCTGAAGGCAGAACAAGAAGGAACAGTGGAAGCTCATCAACGAGAGAGACCCTACCTGCAACTAAGGATAAATTTCCTAACAGTGAGAGCAATTAACTAATGGAATAGCTTACCTCCCAGTGTTGTGGGAGCTTTTCAAGAAAAGATTGGATATCCATTTGTCCAGGATGATATCAGGATTCCTGCTTTGAGCAGGGAATTAGACTACAACATTTCTAAGGTCCCTTTCCAACTCCTATAATTTTATGATTTATATGACTATTAGTATTCTGGTATCCTATACAACAGGGGTGGACTAAGACAGAAAAGCTTTTGCGGAACAGAAGAGTACATTTGAGCCAATAGCAATACAGCGAGACTGGAATTCCCTCCCTTGAGTTTTTCCTTTGTTTTGCTGTTTTTGTATTCACATACCCTTCCTCAAAATAACTGATCAAAGGAAATTTCATGGTTGCAGGAAAAGGATTTCATGGGCTTCATGTAAGAGCATGGGGCCAAGGGTAACTGAGCCACTTGACAAGACGTTTGAAAAAGCTTGTTGTGCCAGGCATATCATTGAGAAATGGATGATACTTCAGAGTTTAACTTCTGCCTGCCTCTGGTCTATATGAAGCTCTTACATAGCAAGACATTTTAAAGCGGGTCAGAGTGTTTGTTTGTCTGTCTGAATACTGTGTATCAGGCCTGTCAAACTCACAGCCCATGGGCCAGATGTCTCACGTGCTGGCCACACCCATGCCCAGTTTAGAAAAGGGGGCGGAAGTCCTGATATGTCACGTGACGCCTCCATGACGATGTGAGTTTGACACCCCTGGTGTATGATTTACGACTTGATTTATTTTATCTGAGACTCTAATCTTTACCATCAGAGTGATTTTGGACTGTGCCCCTGAAAAGACTTCAACTTCGTTGGTGGTTTTTTGTTTTTTTTTTTTGTTTTGAGTCTCCAACTATGACCCAGGACTTTGTAATGAGTCTTTTCTTCAACTGGTAGCTGTGGCCTATGTGAGACAAGAAACTTAATACGAACATTTTCTGTTTTGGGTTAAGGGAAGATAATGTCAGAGTATATTCATGAATTGGAATAGAGTTTGGTAACAAGGTCAGCCAATGAATAGGCACAGCAACTAAGTCAGTCAATGAGGACTGATTGGAAACTGAAACTAGAAGTAGCCTAGGCGTGGCTCTATATTAAGCTCTGCAACTCTGCAGCTATGTTAAGCTCTGAGTCTGTCTGTTGAAAATGAAACTGCTTCTCTCCTCTTGCTTGCCTGCTGAACTAAAGTAAAAGAGAAACTAACTTGCTTGCTGCTGAAGTTGAGGTACTTGCAACATGTTTCTGTTTGAGTTTGCTAAATGTTGAAGAAATCTACAACTTGTAAAAAATTTGCTTGTGGTTTATAAAGAAGTTAAATGAAACCTCAGCCATCTGTGTTTACTTTTCTGGCACTGAATTTATGTTGCAAAACTCTGAATAGATAATATATGACTTATAGCAGGGGTCGCCAACCTTTTGGAGTTCAGGGACCACCAACTCATAATTTTAAATCCCGGGGACCACAAATATGAATTTTGACTAAGGGTGGCTTGCTGACATTGGTGGGAGAAAGATTTGATCTAACCTCTCTCTCCCTCCCTCTCTCTCTCTCACATACGCACATACAGAGGCAGGGGTGGGATTCAAATTTCTTAATGATCAGTTCTGTGGGTGTGGCCTAATTTGTGGGTGTGGCTTGGTCATGTGACTGGCTGGGCATGGCTGGTATGTAAATATTATAAATATTTATATAAATATTGAATTTTTTATAAAAAAAAGAGCAACTTTTACCTAAAATGAGGCAAAGCAGGCAGGCAGATTGAGTTGCTCACAGAATCACAGATTCATTCAGAGATCTGTGACATCGACTACCTGAGCCTGTCACATAAAATTTGCTTGCAAGCAAACCCATAACATTTGCGAGCAAGAAAACCCACAAAATTAACTCACAACACACCATGTATGTAAATATTGAATTTTTTTAATCAAAAACATATAAGCCAAGTTTGGCATGTCACCTAATGAGTAGTCGTTTTGTCATGAAGACTGTTACTTTGTTTGACATTTATTAGCAATCCTATCCTCATCCAAAAGATACATTCAGTCATAGTGGTCCATATGAAACTAAATAATGTTCTTAACATTTAAATTGGAGTGAATCCAACAGGGGTGTCCATAGGATATGGGGAAAAAGTCCAGATGGTTGCTGTGATAATGAGATCAAACATTTGCCAGGCTTCTTTATATATCTTAGTGTGCTCTTTGCGTAAAAAAAAGATAGAAAAAAGATATAACCCCTGGATACCACACAAGACATGAGAGCCAATAACTCCAGAAGATATTTGCTTCACTGTAGTCATATCTGAAGCACCTTGAATTTTGAGTTTCCACTCCTGAGAAAATTATAATGTAGTAGATTATAGACATGCATTTGTTATTTATTTTTCTTAATTATCACAATTATTATCAATAGTAACAATAAAAATAGCATTATCTTATTGATATAGTATTAAATATTTTCTATTATTCATCACCATCAATACTTCAATTAATTTATTTGACAACAATAAATAGTACAGAATATTACCTTCTTCCATAGAGGGAGGGAAGGGCTCTTTAGTTCTCCCCCACCCTCTGTGTGTATGTATGTAGATTTAGCAAGCACATTTCCCACATCAAGCCAGAAGAGAGATTAAGCAATCAGGAGACAATTAAAGCCAATTTAGAACAATTTTGCAGCTGTGAAAGGGAGACCTTTTTGTTATAAGGATTTTGAACTTATGTCATATGTAATGAGAAGCTTGTGACTAAGAAAGGGATTAAGAAAAAAAACTACAGAGAAGTACTAAAAATAGACATGTTTTCCCATTTTTAATTTTCATCACATGGTAAAATATTACTGTTTTTAAAAAGATTCAGCTAGGGGTTTTAGTCATGCATTTTCATTCCATCAGTCACCCAAACACAATAAAATACTCTGTTCACAGAAAGGCAATGCAGTTAAATATAATTGAACACTCTTTATCAACCAAATTCCAATAGAACATATTAAGCACTTGAATTAGACACACTTAAATCCACCAAAACAAATGGACTTAATGTATCTGAATAGGATTGTGGCCACTTTGTCTTAAAGAATAATGGGCTGCAAATATGTTGTGTACCTGCAAATCTTTCTGTGTCTTTTATTATATGGGTGCTTAAACATGCTGAACCAAACATATGATAGTGGTAACATTTAAATAAAGGATCTACTTAGCCGGAGTATTTCCATAGAAACATTCACTTAGCTAACAGCTTACTTCCATGTGGATTATAGACATATTTATGAACTCATTTTCATTCTTGGCAATTTCATTTCAGTTGTAATTATCACATGCAAATTTCAGTGGTAATATGCAATACTGACAACTGAACCTTCACAGCTGAGTTTTTCAACCCACCCATTAAGGCAAACTATATTCTTTTTCTATTGTTGCCTATCGTAATGATCTCTATACCGTTTCCACTGTTACTAAGGTAAAGGGATGTCATGTCTAATAGTTGGAAAATGAAATAAGATGCTTCCAAAATGGAACGATCTTTTCGGTAGAGCTAAGAGGCTCTACAAATGTACAGACTACAACACGTTTCTTGATAAGATTGAACAATGTGTGAAAGACAATATCCCCATTCAAATGGATTACAATTGGCTCACCAACTGTACTCAGCATGTAGCCCTCAATGAATCTACATTTACATGGATGTACATGGTTATCGTTATCTCACTTCTGGAAGTTTACACGCATCCCTAGTTTAGAATGCACAGCAATGCCTGCTCTTGATGGACACCAAAATAAAAATCAGTTACATGTGTGATGTACCTATCTTGCCTTTTCCATCTCAGATCTGAGGAAAGAAATTAGGAAGAAAATGAATAGCTTAACTTCTCTGTAAAATATGGGGAGTTCTTCTCTGGTTTTCTTTTGCAGATGGAAGTCCATGAGAACAGGCCATGCCACCATGCTGATGTTATTTGGGGGTCATAATTGGGGGGGGGGGGACATGGAAAAAAGACAATCTGCACCAAAGTCAATAAGGGATAATTTTTCTTAATCCTTCCCATCAAACAAACAAAGAAGAGTGAAGGAATGGGCTTTCATTAGCATTGAACATTTTAAAGCATCTCAGAGAAGGGTATAATAAAGTACTTGGAAGTTGCCTTCTCATGGTTACATGATCATCACTATCTTTTTCCTTTTCTCACAAAAGATAAAGAAGATACACACACACACACAACACACACACACACACACACACTGCATAGGTGTATACTACAAGCCACCCCACCAAGCAGAAGAAATAGACGGACTTTTTGCTAACCAGCTAACCAATGTATGTAGGAAACACACCATAGTAGTAATGGGAGACTTTTAAGTACCCCAACATCAACTGGGAGACATCTGGAAGACATTCTGCACCAGGTGGGAGATCAAACAGGTTCCTTACTAGCCTAGCTGACAACTTTCTCATCCAAAAGGTAGAGAACAAGAGGGTCAGCTATACTGTACTTAATTCTTACTAACAGATGAAAAGACAGAAGGGTTGAAGTTGCAGGAACTTTGGGGGAGAGTGACCATGTCATATTGGCATTCAATAGAATGCAGACACAAGCAATAGGACAAATTAGCATCTTAGACTTTAACAGACTTAGATCTTGGCAAGGATTCCATGGATGAAAATCTAAAAGGGGAAAACAATTCAAGAAGCTTGGGAAATTCTGGAAAACATTATTATAAAAGCCCTTCAAGCACAGTACAACTGAAAAAAGAAAAATAAGAAATTCAAGAAGAAAACAGCATGGTTTCATAAAGAACTATCCAATAAACTGCAAGACAAAAAGAATAAATAGAAAATATAAAAAAGAGACAAATAACTAAGGCAGAATACCAGCATATAGCCCAGTGGTAGCAAACCTTTTTCGGCTCCCGTGCCGATAATTGCGCTCGTGCTCATGCGCTCATGTGTCAGCACCCAGAAGGCAATGCTTGCTGGGGGGTCCCCATACCCCCTGCACATGCATGCACAATCTTCCCACATACGCAGTGGGGCTATTCTGGGCAATCTCTCACATACCAGGGAAAATGGCTCTGCATGCCATATCCGGCACACCTGCCATAGGTTCGCCAACATGGATATAGCCCAAATATGCAAAGATGAAAGGAAAGCTAAAGCTCAGACTGAACTAAGACTTGCAACAAATGTAAAAAATAATAAAACAAAGTTTGTTTCAACATGTAAAAAGCAAGAAAAAAGTCTGTCCACAAATGGGAGAAGATGGCAAAAAAGTGATGGGCATCAGGAAGAAAGCAGAGTTGCTTAATTCTTTCTCTGCATCTGTCTTCACACAAAAATAAACTATAGCCCAACCTACCAAAAACATAACATAAAAGACAGACAAGAATTCATATTAAAATAGACAAGAAAATGGTATGAGAACATCTGTCCACTCTAGATGAGTTCAGATCGTCAGGACCTGATGGATTACATCTCAGAGTTTTGAAGGCATTGGCAAACATGATCTTGGAACCAATGGACCATATCTTTCAATGATCCTGGAGCATCGGGGAACAACCAGAGGCCTGGAAAAGAACTGACATGGTTCCCATCTTTAAAAAAAAAAAGGATTCAGGAAACTACAGACCAATTAGCCTAACTTCAATACCTGAGAAGATCCTGGAAGATAAGCAACAGATTGCTGAACAGTTAGAACCAAGCAAAGTTATAACCAGAAGCCAACATGGGTTTATCAAAAACAGTTCATGCCAAATAAATTTTATTTCATTCTTTGACAAAGTGACTAAATTAGTGGACCTGCGAAATCCTGTGGAGATAGCATACTTGGATTTCAGTAAGTAGACCACAACCTACTTCTTGGTAAGTTAGAAAATTGTGGGAAAGACAGCATCACCACCAGATGGATTGGCTGACAAACTGCACTCAACATGAAATCCTTAACGGAACTACACCTGGGCCTTATCTAACAAAATGAAATTCAATAGTGAGAAAACGAAGGTTTTACACTGCGGGAAGAAAAATCAAATGTATAGGTATAGAATAAATGGGATGTGGCTCAATAGCAACAACTGTGAGAGGGATTGGAGTCCTAGTGGACAATAACTTAAATATGAGCTCGCAGTCTGCTGCAGCTGCCAAAAAAAGGCAATGCAATCCTAGGCTGCATTAACAAAGGGATATATCAAGGCCACATGACATGTTAGAACCACTTTATAATTCCTTGGTCAGATCATACTTGAAATATTGCATCTAGTTTTGGTCATCACAATATATAAAAGATTGATATTCTGGAAAGAGTGCAGAGAAGAACAACAAAGATGATTAAGAGGGTGGATGTTAAAACATACTAAGAAAGGTTGCAGGAATTGGTAATGTCTAGTTTAGTGAAAAGAAGGATCAGGGGTGACATGATAGCAGTGTTCCAATATTTGAAAGGCTGCCACAAAGGGTCAACCTATTTTCCAAAGCAGCCAAGGGGCAGGACAAGAAGCATTGATGGAAACTAATCAAGGGGAGAAGCAAACTACAACTAAGGAAAAATTTCCTGACAGTGAGAACAATCAACCTGTGGGATGGCTTGCCTTCAGAAGTTGTGGGTGACTATCATTGGAGGTTTTTAAGAAGAGACTGGACAGCCATTTGTCCAAAATAGCATAGGGTCTCCTGTTTGAGCAGGGGGTTGAACTAGAAGACTTCCAATGTCCCTTCCAACTCTGTTTATTCTGTTATCATGTTAAAATGATTAATCACTTCAAGGAATGGTTTGAGGATGCAAAAGAAAGGTTCCCAATAAAGGGAGCTATGCTACAGCTATACAAGACAAGCATCCCACCTTCATGACTGGACTGCTAGGTCAGATATCTCCTCTCCAGAACAAGGCAAGGCATTGCTTGCAGCCAGATACAACTGATTTTGACTGATTTATCCTTTGCTCTTTCTTTAATGTGTAAGAGTAATGAACTCATGAGATGAAAATAAAATTACCTCCCAACCTTAAAAAAAAAGAAATAAAATTTTAGTAGAAACTGAATAAACTTGAGTTTCCAGGAGTCTTGAATGTTGAATGTTGGGAAGAACTGAAAAAAGAGACAGGGCAGAAGGATGTGAGAAAGAGCATGCTTGAGTCCCTAATAAAGTATAGTATTGTAATCAAGATTTACTCTGAGAGTTGTAATCTGAACATAAGCCAAGTGTTTTCTGGGAATTTCCCTGAAAAAAGGCCGCAAATGGCATTATGATGAGATCATGACATTCCCCGATGGCACATGGCTATATTTTTCAGGGATCTTTTGGGGGGTAAGGGTCAGGTATTTCGGGTGCATGCATATGAACTTCTCTAATTGCAAAATAGAAGTCTTAATAGGCCTGCTTTCATCCTTACTGCTACCAATACCCTGAGAAAAAGTCACATCACTGCATTTCAGCAACATCAGTTCGATGGAATTTGAAGACTAAGTTACAGGTAATCCTTGAGGTACAACCACAATTGAGCCCCAAATTTCTGCCATTAAATGAAACATTTGTTAATGAATTTTGACCATATTATGACCTTTCTTGCCACATTCTTTAGTGAATCACTGCAGTTGATAATTTAGTAATCCAGTTAAGTGAATCTGGCTTCCCCATTGACTTTGCTTGTCAAAAGGTTGCAAAAGAGGATCACATTACCTTTTGGGGCACAGCAATGGACATATATATGAAAAAGTTGCCAAACATCTGAATTTTGATCACATGATCATGGGGATGCTGCAAAAGTCATAACTGTGCAAAATGGTCACGTTTTTCAGTGCCATAACTTTGAACCTAGGGTCGTCAAACTTGGCAAGTTTAAGACTTCAACTTCCAGAATTCCTGAGCTAACAGGACTGGTTGAGGAATTCTGGGAGCTGAAGTCCACAAGTCTTAAAGCTGTCAGGTTTGAAGACCCTTGCTTTGAATGTTCGCTAAATGAACTGCTATAAGTCAAGGACTATCCGTACCTCTTTTCCAGGGGTTTTTCTGGAACTTTTCCCAAAGCCCTTCACTTTCAACAACTTGCAAAAAGTATATTTGGAAGGAAAAATACATATTGTGAACCAATTGTAGCTATGGGTAATGGTCTGTTTTAGCAAAGATGTCTGGGGCAGGAATGAATCAAAAAACCCAACATGCCAGTCATGGCTGTATGTTTTCCCCTGCCTTTTTTACGTCAGAGGAAATAGCCAATACTTAAATACTCGCTTTTAAAGAAACAATATAGCAGAAAAAAGGCAAATTCCTGTCCTCTAGATGGACTTTCTGCAGTCCATTGCTAAAGGCAGTCTTACTTGAGACTAATGGAAGTTATTCAAACAGCAACATTTGCTTCACTGCTTTCCTCTGAAAGTCAATAAAACTAACCTCAATAGTTAAGTATATGTCTAATGGTTTATTTCATTAATTGAACTTAGGAGCAAATGGAGATATAGTATTATTTAAATGCCATATATATATATATATATGGAGCCATATACATTTGTTTTTTTAAGTTTTTGCGGGTACTTACATGTATGCTGTTCAGCTTCCTTTGGGTATTATCCCACGTCCTTGTAGCTGTGCTTTTAAAGTTGTAGCAACATTTCGGCAGAATCTCATCTGCCATCATCAGGCTTCTGTATTGAGTTTGAACAATACAGATATATACATGTATGTATACATGTATACATACAAATACTGTACATGTAAGTACCCACGAAAACTTTTTTATATATATATATATATATATATATATATATATATATATATATATAT
>BLBF01000022.1:3097583-3108711 GCA_015471245.1 Laticauda colubrina | reverse complement strand
ATATATATATATATATATATATATATATATATATATATATATATATACACACACACATATATATATATGAAGCTTAAATTAATTTTTATTGTGCTTCAGTTTTAAAGCCTAATGTATTTTGTAATTTATACATGTGTTATATTAATTCACTTGTATTAGCCTCTTACAAATAATTCTGTTGAATTATAGTTTGTGAGATACAGACAAGTTTTTGATAAATTTCTTAAAATACCTACTTAGCCTTTATAATGTAGGAATGATGATCCCTTTCAACAAGTCATTGCCATATTTACTAAATAAAAGTTTTGAAGCCTTAATATGCTTTATGAATATTAATATTAGTGGCTGTATTAATTACTCCTGATTTGCCATGTCTAGATTTATGTTTTGAACTATAGATATCACTTTGGTGAGTCAATTACAAAACTTGAAATATTAA
The DNA here is from genome assembly GCA_015471245.1 of Laticauda colubrina. Classification (NCBI taxonomy): domain Eukaryota; kingdom Metazoa; phylum Chordata; class Lepidosauria; order Squamata; family Elapidae; genus Laticauda; species Laticauda colubrina. The sequence goes on along the minus strand of BLBF01000022.1, from coordinate 3,108,272 downwards.
CCGGGATTCTTTTTTTAAAGCAGAACCTTTACATTCTCCTTCCATTCCCTAAGTGAATTTTTCCCTCTATATTACTTCTATGTCACTAGTACTTGAAAGATACTATACTAATTTAATAGACAAATGTAATATAATGTATTATGACATTTAAACCAAAAACCTGTATAGATGCCAAGAACGTTGTTGATACCATTATGTTTTATGATGTAACAAAAGAAATTTAATAAAAATATTTTTTTTAAAAAAGAAAGATGCTATACTAAACATATTTTAGAAAAAGTATACAGAATGAATTGTGGGAAACGTAGATCAGAAGACATAAAGTATTTTGAAGTTTTCCTGAACTATGTGCTTTGTATAATTCACTTTGGGAACTGAGCAATAAGATATATGAAAAAATTGAACCCTGTTTAATAACCTGAAATAAGATAACATAACGTTTATTGTCACTTTTCTGTGTACACAATGGCACATATTAAAAATAAATTCTGATACCCATTCTCATAAGAAACATGTAACCAACTAACTGATTGAAATATATAGTATCCTCACAACTGATGCAAAAGGTATGAGTGGTGCAAAGAGCTATGGAAAAATGCATGCTCGGCATTACAAGACAAGATGGAAAGACCTGCACATGGATAAGAGAACAAATTGAAGGATACAATATCATTAAGAGAGTAAAAGAATGGAAATGAAAATGCGTTGGTCACATAGCAAGAAGAACTGATGGCAGATGGACCAAGGCAGTCATAGAATGGATCCCACTAGATAAAAAAATGTCCACAAAAGAGACCTAAAACAAGTTGGATTGATGACAGACCCAAAATAAGATGGATCAATGACATCAGCAAATATTGTGGGCCCAATTGGCAAAAGGAAGTTCATGTGAAAGAGGCCTTCATCCTGCACGGATAGACAATGGCTAAAATTATACGCACATACATGCACACATATACATACACATATACTCTCTATATATTATACATACAATATATACACATGTATAATATGTATATATTTATCTCAGTTCATTTTAAATACTGGAAAAAAGAGTCTTGAAAGTTATAAGATTGGTACTATATGGTACAAAGCTATTGTAGTTCGTTCCTTCATGATTTAGAGTATTGGGGTACAGGTGATAAAACATTTGTTGGTATCTGTTGGTGATCAAGCTACCACAAGTAAATTATTTTTCTAATAGAGATGAAAACTTGAGATAAGCAGAGCAAATTTATAAAATAATGGAAAAGGCATTCTCCAAATACTGTGACAACATCCTTTTTAATACTATGTCTCTTCTCATTAAAAAAGTGTTTTGGGGATATTTATTTATGTTCCGTCCGGAAAAGCGCGAGGTAGACCAGGTTCCAACAACAAGTCTTTATTTCAAGTATAGTTGCAAAACGGAACATTGGCTCAAGCCGCGACAGCCCTTTTATACTTTTCTGTCTGCTGGCTTGTAGCCAATGACATTCATTTGATTTTGCCGCCTTTGTGCGGCTTTGGGGATTGGTTCCTTTTGAACCTATCCCCATTAGTTTTTTTGTGACCAATCAGAATGTGTTATTTGGATTCTACTATTTATATACAGAACAATTTATTTATTTATTTATTTAGTTAGTTAGTTAGTTATTGAGAGTGCAAAGATTGAGTCATGTACGTTTTATTTTTCTTGAAATGTATTATTGACCAAGGGAAAAAAACAGAGAGGGTTAAAGAGAAATTGAGCAATATTTGTATCCTGTGGCAATCAGATTCAATCTTCAATGTACCAATATTTAATTATAATTTATTTAATGCTATAAATTTCATTTTTCTACATTCTAATTTGTATTGAATTAAGTTCCTCTTCTTAAACTTTGTGTGTACTCCTGGATTAATGATGAGTAAGAATGCTTTAAGTTTCAACAGAAGGTTAAATATCTCTATCTCATTTCTCATTTCATTTTTGGCTGGAAGCCCTTTCCTTATGTTGTGCCACTGCTATTGCTTCATGTTGCAGGCAGCTCTCCTTTGTAGGATGAGCTCATGATTAGTAAGGAGGAGCTGCAGTATAGAATGCTTCTACCGTTTCTCTTTCGATAATATAAATTTGCGCTTTGCACAAGCTTTTGCAATCGCAGTAGTGCAGCAAAACAAGAAGTTAGTATCATATTTTACTATTGTAGTCCAAAGTTATGAGGATGTGGATATTTATGTTTTTCAAATAATCAACTTCTGTATTTTATGCTGTCATGTTTTTAATGCTTTATTTATTTAATAAAGATTTATAATGCCTTTTATAGCATTACCCATAGGTCTTATTTAGTGCACACAACTGGGACCAGCAAGTCAGTTTTGAAGCAAAGTGTCCACTAAGTGAAACTGCAACTGTGTTTATGATCTTCAGCTTTCTTCTGCTACAAAGGGTCTAGGACAAGTTGGTGCAGCTGGCTTACCACCACCAGATCCCCAATGCCAAGTCACTTCTGCCAACTCACTTGTTGCCAAGTCAATATGGAGACAACTTGCCCCAAGCAGCCAGAGGGATGGCAGGGCAGATGGGCGGATGGGCAGTTGAGCAAGTGGATGGGCAGAGTTCAGAGTGGCGGCAGTGGTCAGGCACTTCCTGTTTTCACACACCTCACTGCAGCTACCATGCCAAGCTTCAGGTTGTTCAGAGTTTGGACTGTGTGGCAGAGATGAAAAGGTGGCAGTGAGGCGCATCACATTTTCACCTCCTGCCACTGCTACTGAGCTCTAGGGGCTCTGGGAGCTCCAGTAGCTTGGTGAGGTGGCAGCAGCATGGGTATGAAAATGGGATGCACACAGAGGTGGGATTCTACCACTTTGGAGTGATTCAGATGAACCCCTTGTTCCAATGATCAGCTAGCTCAGAACCAGTTTGCTGCAATGAGCATCTGGGCCCACCCGCTCCTTTATTTCCTTTGTTTAGAGCACAGCTGATTCACGCGGCAGAGCGGTTTGCCGCTCCTTAGCTGTTTGAGTCACAGAGGCTGCAGTTCAAGCTTTTTTATTGGCTTTTTAAAAATGTGGAGCGCACAATCATCAAACTCGTTGTTATACCGGTAGAATCCAACCCCTGGATGCACCCGGGCACCCGCCCTGCCTGTTGTTGCCACCGAATGGCCCAAACTCCAAATGGCCTTGAGCTCAGCGTGGTGGTAGCAGTGGCAGCAATGGCAGCAGAGGGTGTAAAAATGGGAATGTGCCTGGCCACTGCCATCTTATATATCTTCAGAGCATAATAGGGTAACAAATACGCTCTTAATTTTTAACAAATTAAAAAAAAAGAAAGCTCAAACTGCCCAAGGAGCTGCTGATCCAGTTCTACAGAGGAATTACTGAGTCTGTCATTTGCACCTCTGTAACTGTCAAGTTTGGTTCTGAAACCCAAAAGGACAGAGACTTCAGAGAGTAATTAGGATTACAGAAAAAAACAATTGCTACCAACTTGCCTTCCATTGAGGACCTGTATACTGCACGAGTCAAAAAGAGGGCTGTGAAAATATTTATAGACCCCTCACACCCTGGACATAAACTGTTTCAACTCCTACCCTCAAAACGATGCTATAGAGCACTGCACACCAGAACAACTAGACACAAGGACAATTTTTCCCCAAACGCATCACTCTGCTAAACAAATAATTCCCTCAACACTGTCAACTATTTACAAAGTCTGCACTACTATTACTATTAATCTTCTCATCACTCCATACCACCCATTCCCTCCCACTTGTGACTGTAACTTTGTCACTTGTATCCTTACGATTTATATTGACTGTTTCCTCGTATAATTTGATTGGTTATTGTCTCCTATGACTAATATTAAGTGTTGTACCTTATGATTCTTGACTCTTAGCAAAGGTATCTTTTCTTTTATGTACACTGAGAGCATTTGCACCAAGACAAATTCCTTGGGTGTCCAGTCACACTTGGCCAATAAAAATTCTATTCTATCCTGTAACAAATCATAAGGCTATACCTAGATTTTATTCAAATATTCATGAAATTATATTAAAGTTTTTAATCAAGTTTTTATCAAGTTTTTCCCCATTTGTATTTAAAATATGCATCATTAAATAGGGGTCATATATTCATAAAAGTTCAAAAGGAAAAAGCATCTAAACAATAAAACAATTGCAGCATTTTCAATTTCCTTTTGTTTTTTCTTTTGTTAAAACAAGCTAAAACTAAATAATTAAGCATTCTGATGACTGTGAACAATTTTTATCACTTTTAAAAATATTGATATTTGCTAAACATTTCTGGAAGTACTGATTTTTGGATTTAATACAGTTCAAAGTAGACTATATTTCTGCATGCAATATTAACAAATGGTATGGATCACCCATTAGCACTGATCTAATTTCAGTGTTTTTAAATTAAATCTTTGCAGACAAATTCCCACTATTAATGATTAGAGAGAACAACTGTCTCCTGCAACTGAAACCCATCAATTATTGGGAGCAATTCCAGCCCTGTTAGGCTTGCCAAACCCAAGAAACATGCTGCAATCAAATGCAATGGTTGTAATTATGGGAAAGAGCTGGAGAATAGGTAGCTTTGAAATGAATTTGAAATCACAGCTGGAGATGCTATGATCTGAGTGGACTTTGAAGAATGTACTGATTTGGCCCACCAAATGTTTTGTATTTTAACATTTGCTTCAAAACTATTTCAATTGTTGACTGCATTTGTGTGTGTAAAGAAAAAAAATTCAATATGCTATAACTAAGCCCTGAATTCTGGTAGCAGTTCTGACAACTAGTGCCGCTTCAGTTTGGGGCTTCTGTGTATGTTAAGACCAGAGGTCCCAAACTTGGCAAAGCCTGCTGAGAAATTCTAAAAGTTGAAGTCCAAGTCTTAAAGTTGCCAAGTTTGGAGACCTCTGGTTAAGACCCTGAAAGTGACGTTGGAATAAATAGGAGTCCTATAATTCTTAATTATGCCATGTAATATAATAGTTTCATGAGATATTTTTTGTAGTCCAATGCATGCAGGAATTTGTTCATTCTAATTAGCTACCCAATACATTTTTTTGATTTACAATCATGCAAGGTCTTCTTTGAAATGAAAGGGTTAGGTTTACAAGCATTGAAAAATAATGGTGTTTCATTTGGAATATAATATTAATGAATGTTAACTCAAGTTTTAAAAGCAAAACAGTGCAGCTGATTGCATCTCATGGTGCTGATGGGCTGATCTAATGTGATGGCTTGGTTTTAAGTGCTGAAGGAATTAACAGTGTGCGGTTCCATTTCTGTCAGGTTGGAAATATTGTATTGAGTTGGCTTAGGACAGGAAAAAATTGGTGGGACTTAAGGAAATTGAGAGAAAGGAAACCCAAAGACAACAATGAAGGAGCAGACAATATCACTAGAAAAGGAAGCATACTGGGAAATGAGGTTGTTGGCTAGCATGTGGAAGTAAGTAACTAAAGCAAGGAACAGCTAGTAAATATACTGAATAATCTCATGGTAAGAGAGACAAGAATGACATGGAGGTGCCTCAGAAATAGTTCCTAAAGGAAGCCAATCAAATATAGTAAATTACTGAAGGAAAACATAGAAAAGATAAATGGACCAGGAGCTGCATACTATTACTGTGAGTGGTAGACAAGGAAAGGAGACATAGGTATCTCAGTAGAATGTAGCAACTATAGAATATTGTTGTTGCAGATTTTTTGTAGCACTGGAAGCTAACGTGGACCCAAAATATGCACAGAAGTGCATTTACAATTTAGAATATATCAAGTAATATGGCCTGGACTTTAAGATAATTGGTATGATCTGCAATAAAAAACTTGTAATGTGGCATATCTCCATATTTTCCTTCACAGTTCCTTATTTTTTTTCTCCCCTCATCTATTATCTCCTTTCTCTCTCTTTCCCACAAAAATCTACATTTAATACTACATTAAATCCCTACTGACATGTTGAAAGAGGAAGTATATTAATTCATGACAGTGCCAGTTTTAGTCCTGCCTTGGACATGAAAACTGGCTGGGTAACTCTGGGCCAGTCTCTGTCAGCCCATCCCATCTCACAGGGTTGTAATGGAGAAAATAGGAGGGAGGAAAGTTAGGTATGATCAGTTTCTTGAGTTATAAAGAAAAATGATGGTGGTGGAACATTTCTGCAAATCCTCATGCTGCTTCTTTTTGTATACGGATAGCGTTATTTTGGCTGCATAAAAATCCACTCACATATTTACTTCAAAAAGAATGAGAACAGGTTTCACTCTAAAGTGATGAGAACTGAAACAGCAATCATATACTGTACATAGCTCCTGGGAAGTATACTATCAGGAGACTTATTTCCAAGAAATAGTGCACAGAAATATTATATTTTTGCTGTACACAAGGAGCAGCAGTATTATCCTCTCCAATTCCTATTTCATCAACGCTATTAAAGGTTCAAATGTTGGCTGTATGATGAGATATTCATAAACTTGCTCATTTGCTAATGGGATGTGTGCTGCCATTTCAACTCAATACACACACACAAAAAAAGGGGGGAGTAATAGACCGCTTTCTGCCATCAATATTCAAAAACCAGTAGGAAAGTACTGAATCATCTAGGAAACCCATCACCAATCTACAGATTGCTGAGGCTATAAAGGCTAATTTGTTTGAGAAAAGCTGAAATTTGTTAGGAAACTTAATATTTCTCAGAGAATAAAACATTTCCAAGGTTTCTTATTACATTATATGGATTAAATTCAATAATGCAAAATGTCTTTGCGTATCTGTTTTGTAAACACTAGGTATCTATCAGGGGTGGGATTCAACTGGTGTTACTACTGGTTTGGTGACTATGTTGTGCACGTGCATGTTTGTGTAAAAAACACTGTTCAATTGTGCTGCCTGGATTGCTGAAAAGTGCTGCGCACAGGTGAAAAGCCATTTTTTTCCTGCTTTTTCAACCTCAGCTATGTTGCACAAAGTAGCTGAGGTTGAAAAAGCAGGAAATAAAGGGCAGGTAAGAGCCCCGTTGGGCCAAACAGCAGCAAACACAGAACCAGCTCAAATGTCTGCTGCTCTTCAATTCTATAGAGACAGGAAGAACCGGTAGCATCCCACCCCTGGTATCTATATCTTTCTCCATGGCTCCTTTTATATTTTCCACTACTCTCTCTCTCTTAGTTAACGTTCAGTGTCTCTGATGAAATAAACTGTAGTCTGCAGAAGCTAAAGCTACACTAAATTTGAGACTTTAAACTTTAAAAGTCAATATGACTTTTTATGATCTCTGCAGTCTGCCCCTTTCCAAACTTTAATTTGAGAACATCTGAAGTTTGACCCCTTTGGTGTTTGAGGACCGAAGAGGTTTACTTTGTTTCAGAAAGAAAAAAAAGGCCACCCTGTGAACCCAAGAGCACTTGGAAGGTTTTTCCAACTAGTGTAAAGATATATCAGCTATTTAAGTAGAGCATGTTGCTCTGTTTCAATGCATTTGAGAAATCCTGCAGCACTTTCCCTCTTTAGGAAGAAATAGAAGAATTTGTGGTTCATCAGTGAACAAATTGCAGCACTTATTGCATACTCTTTGCATACAAATTGTATTGCATACAAATTGCATACTTTTGTCCGGCCATCTCAGGCAGCACTTGGGAGTTTTTGTGAGAGTTTGCATCAAAGGCACCCAAGCTGCCGTCCAGAGCCAAGAATGTGAGGTTCTTCTGTTTAACCCTCTGAACACAGTTTTCTCCCGCTTTCTCATTAAGAAACTAAATCCAACAGCGATGCTAAAAAAGAAAACTGTAAGGATCCTGATGACGTTTGTGCATTTGTACTTTATAACATTTCACGGACTATTTATATACTCTACACTCTCGTTTAGTAAGCCTAAGCTGACTCATCCACGTTAGGCGCGGAAGCAAAGATTGTTCCTCAGCAATGGTTCCTCCTTTTTCAGGATAGACCTCTTGTGTCACCGGGGAATGCCGCCACCTTTTTTTTTTTTTTTTTTCCCCTGGAAAGAGAAAAGACCCCTTAGTAGCAAATTCCCCCTAGCGTAACTTTCCCCCCAACTCCTCTGATCCGGAGAAAGCGGTTGGTTGCCCTTTTGCAGGAGAGTTTTGGAAAAGATCTATTAATGCCGGGGGCAACGTCGGTTCAGACCCCGCGTTCATTTACCTCCCTTGTGCTACGTTGAAGAAACGGGTGTTTCCCGAGCAAGTCGTGCAAGGGAGAGGGGGGTCGGAAGCGGGCAGCCGCCGAGGACTTTCGTCGGGGCTGCTTCGGATGGCAGCTTCCAAACGCGCCAGTCCCGGGGAAGTATGTTGCAAACCCGATTCACTCGTGGTCGTTTTTATCACTTCCAAGCACCAGGCAACCTTAAAGCCACGCGTTTCCTGCTGTGAACCGCCTGGGGTGCGTGTCATATACGCCCCCACCCTCTTCCCGTATTGTGCAACACAGGAATTTCACACCCCACGGACTTTCGCCAGGTTGTGTGGGGAGAGGAGGAGCCGGTGCCAACCGGAGCGTCACGGCGGGTCAGGAAAACCACTGACACGCACGGAAGAAAAAATCTGCGTCGAGGATTTCCCGCACCCAACCCACGGGGGGGTGGGGGGTGTCGTGGCGCGGGTGGGTCCCGTCTGGGCTGTCAGCACTTAGGGTTGAGGAAAGCCCAAACCCAGGGGAAAGAAAAAAAACCAAAACAAAACACGGCTTAATCGCCGCAACCAGGGTGGACTTCGCCTCAGAGCGTTAAACCGCAACAGCTGGCTTATCCGGATCGGGGATGCCTCATGCGAACGTTCATTATTTTGATTTGTAGCCTCAAGGAAAACCGCAACGTGGGGAACGGGTTGGCCGGTTTGTTAACCCGCCGCTGGTTTCTTGGGCAGTTTAAAAAAAAAATAAAAATTTTTTTTTCAAACTTTTCCGAAGTGTCAAGACGGGCCCCGCTGAGTCTCGTCTGTCACGTCGTACGAACAACACTTGAACTCTGCGGGGAAACGTGCATCTTCCCCTCATCCGGAGATTCCTCCTCAGCCCCGCCCGTCCCGCTTCTCGCCGCCTCCTTGAAAAGCTGGGAGCAAATCTCGGGCTTCGCGCCAAATTCCAAACGCCAAGTGAGAGACACCCCCCCCTCCCCAATCCGCCCGCATACCCAGGGGAAGGGAGGGGGGGGGGACGTTCACGCACGTCTCCCGAAGGCGGTGACGTCACAAACCCACTCTGTCCCTCGCGCCCGCTGTCCCTTCCGAGCAGTCCGCGTTCGGCGTTCGCAGACCCGCGCGCTTCGCTAACCGCTCCGTCCTTCCTCCTCCTCCTCCTCCACCCCTACCCCGCCCCTCCGCGCGGTGCGCGAGCTCCGTGCCTGCCCGCTAAAATTCCGTTAGCGCCACCTCTTCCCTCCGCCCCGCCTCGCCTCGCCTTTGGCCCCCACATGTTCGGCCCGGAAAAACTGTTGGGGCAGCTGCCCAAACTGGAGAGATACGGGAATATGGCGTCCGTGGGGGATTTTAACCCGGTGAGCGCCAACGTCCCGGCCACCCGGGTGGAGATCTCCGTGTCTTGCAGGTGAGGCGAGGGAGAGGAAAGGCGGTGCGGTGCGGGCGGGTCTCTCTTGATTCGGGGCGAAGGGAGCTTCCCTCTCCTGGACGGGACAAAAGGGGAGTGGGGAGTGGACCCACCCGCGCCTTTCTGTGAGGCGGTGGACGAAGGAATGAAGGAACGTGTGAACGGAATATCTGTTTTGCTTGGCTGGCCGCTTGGAAGGGTCGCTACCGTCGGAGTCGCGTCGTTTTTCTTTTCCCCCTCAGATCCTTGCTGGGTGTGGGTGGGTTTTCCTCAACCCCGCGGGCTGACAGCCAAGACGGGAGCCGGCCACGGTCCCCTCACCCCGGTGGGTTGGGTGCGGGAGATCCTCGACGCAGACTTTTCCTGACCCGCCGTGACGCTCCGGTCGGCCCCGGCCCCTCCTTCCCTCAACCGCCCCCCCTTCTCCTCCGGCTTCCCCACACAACCTGGGGAAAGTTCGTGGGCTGTGAAATTCCTGCGCCGTACAATCCGAAAAGAGGTGGGGGGGGGGGGAGGTTGTATGTTGACGCGCACCCGCCAGGCGGTTCACAGCAGGAACTTGTGGCTTGAACGTTGCTCTGTGTGCTTCCAAGTGACAAAAGGAACCGCAAGGCCACTAAAAAATAAAAGTACGGGAGAGGAGAGAAAACGGGGGCGGCGGTGGGGCGAAATGACATGGAGCTCAATAGGATAAATTCGGGTATTGGAGGTAGGAAGTGCTTCTGGCGTCAGTCTTTGCTTTGGATTACTATTTCGACATCCAGCAAAGGGTTTGGTTTCCTCCTGTTGAAAAGTTGTTAAATTCCTGCAGTTCTTCAAGGCTGATACAAATGCCGATTTTCATCCGCCTTTCACTCCATTGATCTGATTGGTAACTTCAGTCTGTGTGAACCTTTTCCTGCTAAAACATAAAGAAGATATTAAACCCCCCCCCCCCTTTATCCTGAGCCCCATGTTATTGTTTTTCTTACAGGATGCAAACAAGTGGAAAATACTGACTTTATTATCTCTGGACAAACATGTCAATAGTAATGCATATTCCAATTTTCCTTTGGAGATCAATCTGTCTGTCTGTCTGTCTGTCTGTCTGTCTATCTATCTTATCTATCTATCTATCTATCTATCTATCTATCTATCTATCTATCTAT
>BLBF01000022.1:3086655-3097573 GCA_015471245.1 Laticauda colubrina | reverse complement strand
TATCTATCTATCTATCTATCTATCTATCTATCTATCTATCTATCTATCTATCTATCATCTTCAAGAGAATTGTTTGAAATCTTGTTAACTAGGAAATGAATAATTAAATCTGATTTTTTTCTCTCCAATTCTACTCACTCTGTTTCTTCCTGCAATCCAGTTTTGGACTTTTGAAAATAGATTTTTTTATCATGGTGATTAAGATGAGAAAATCAAAATTGATATTGGGCATGATGAAATCAGTATCCATTGCCTTTAATGTTCGTTTCCTTCCTTATTTCATTAGGAAATTTTAGATATCCGTGTTCTGGAGTTCTAATAAAGAATTGCAACTTATGTCTATTAAAGCTATCTGCTAAAGGAAGAAAATGGTTACTTCTTATTGTTTGAAATTTAGAGAAAAGACCTTCATATTTTTGTTTCCAGAATGTCTTGGCTTCTTTTGAAATGTTATGCCAGTATGATTACCTCGTTTTCAGAGACCTTTTAATGAATAAAATTAAATAGGAATTGAATTGTCTTTTCTTATTTCTGAATATTTGTAAAAAAAATTGTCCTAGTTTAATTTTGCACTAGACACATAGAATGGCATTTTTCTGCTGTTTGCAATGTCAGTAATTAGGTTCGGTTCTTTTGTATAATGCAGCAACTAGTTTGTGAGGATGAGAAAATGTGATTCCAGATTTTGGAAAAGCTCTGAAGCCAGACCTGATTTGTTGTAGTAGTTAATTTCCGACCATTCTTTAATTATAAATACATAACTTCCTCCACCAATTGTTTTGGGAAACGTTTTTTCTTTGGAAGAATTTGTGATAGCTACAAATGGAAGAAGACTATTCAACAGAGTACACCAACACAGACATTTTATATTCAAGCCTATGTGATTTTGAATAAGCTATTCATTATGATGTTATTTCCACATTGGAAATAGTTTCCTTTAATACATAAAGACTGGTACAGAAGAATTTGAAGGGGTATTTCATTGTCAATGGCTATAATAAATGTTGCTCCAATTATTTAAAATGTGATGGAACACATGTTAATAAAAGAGCATTAGGAATAGACTGATGTAGCAAACCAATACCAATTTGGAGGATGCAGAAAAATTATTGTGTGATCCATAATGTTTGACAGATTCAGCATGTTTTAACCGTAGCATTAATTGTCTGATGTTTTTCATGGCAGCCTTCTTCTCAGATCAAAATATGATGCCCTTTTAAAAACATTACTTGTTCATTTTTATTTGGTTTTTTTATTCCTCCAAGAAAAGATATACATATATAGATAGTCCTTGATCTTATGACCAAAATTTCTGTTGCTAAGCAAGACATTTGAATTTTGCCCTTTTTATGACCTTGTGTGCCACAGTTGTTAAGTGAATCACTATAGTTGTTAAATTAGTAAAACAGTTGTAAAGTGAATCTGCATACCCCATTTTTTTCCTAACAAAAAGTGAATGCATGATCCCCGGACACTGCAGTTATCATAAATATGAACCAGTTGCCAATCTGTTTAGAAAGTTTTTGTCCAATTGCTGTGTTATGGGGGAGGGGGTGTTCCAAAGAATTACTAAACAAGGGATTGAATCAGTATTTTATACATGCTGTGATACCCCATTCCCTTCCTTCTCTGTTAAGCAAAATGTGGCAACTTGATTGGAAAGAATTTACAAGTTGTCCTTGAGGACAATTGAGCCCAACATTTCTTTTGATCAGTAAGACAGTTAAGTGAATTATGCCCCATTTTAGCATGTTCGTACCATGGTTGTTAAGCGAATCACTAGAGTGAATCATGTGATCATTAAGAGAGTTTCCCCCATTGACTTTTTTGTCAGATGCTCCCTAGGGCCCCATGATGCTGCAAATATCGTAAATACATCCGGGTTACCAAGCACTTGAAGTTTGATCATGTGACTGGGGATGCTGCCACAATCATAAGTGGTCATAAGTCACTTTTTTCAATGCCATGTAACTTTAAACAAATGATTGTAAGTCAAGGAATACCTGTAGCAGAATATTTTTGACCTTTTGCAGAGAGGAAATCTACATAGTGGAAATGAGCACAGGAAACTAAAAGACAAACTCCTGTCCGTAACATCCCTAAATCTGAAAAAAGAACCCATAACTACTTTTTGGTGGGGATTGCTTCAAACTTTGGATGGAGTTAATTAGGTGAAGGTGAAGGGATTAATCAGGTTTGATACGAAGTCTTTGCTCTCACTAACCACTCACCCCCAGGATTAATTTAAAAATATCAGTTAAGTGCAGGAATAGGAGGCCATGGCTTCCTGCTCCTATTGCCATCTTAATTTTTAAATTCATGCTCACATACTGCACCACCAAAATGTACTTATTTATAAATCAATTAATTTATGGGTTGTTCAACTCAAAACAATTCACCATGGCACATAAGATAAATTAAGTCATGAGTTTGGGGCTCATCTTTAGGTGCTGATGATCCATGGAATATAGGAGACCATATGTTGCTCACTATGCTCTAGATCAGGAATGTCAAACTAGGAATGTCAAACCAGGCCGGATGCATGACACTGGCCCTGCCCACTCCCCAGTTTAGTGAAGAGGGAAAAAGGTGACAATGTGATGTCGCAAGTTTGACACCCATGCTCTAGATCAGCAGTCACCAACTGGTGGTCCATGGACCACCGGTGGTCTGCGAGAAAATTTTGGTGATCCACAGAAAAATTATTTGCATTTTTTATATTGCATTAAATCAGGGCTCCTCAAACTATGGCCCCTGGGCTGGATAAGTGTAATGAACATTTGTGGTGCTGCAGAGAGTCTCCCTCTTTGGGGTTTTTTTTTGTGGGTCAGAGGGGGGCAGAAATTCTGACTTGGGGTCTAATTCAGCCTCCTGGTGCAGGGCTTTGGGTGAAGGCTGGAGGGAAGTGCCATTGGTGGCAAAGAACCGGAGGGCCTTGTTCCAGTAGGACTGCATCATGGCCTGGAACTAGCTGACCATCTCAGTCCACTGACCCTTCAGGCACCAGTACCTGGCCTTGAACTCCCATAGGTCTTCCCTCTGCTTGGAAAGCCTATGTCCGTAGTCCTCAGTGAGGTGCTTCTGCTGAGCCCCCTTCTTGGTCATGTCCAATTTGAACTGAGCCAGCTGTTTTGCCAACTCTTTGTTGTGGTGGCTGCTTAGCTCCAACAACTGCTTCCTGTTGGGGCTGTAAGGAGTCAATGTGGGCAGGCAGGTGAGGAGTGGCTGGGAGGGGAGGGGTGAGTAGAGGCTGGTGAGGCACCCCTCAATGTCATATGACCACCTAGCCATGCCCACCCAGCTGGTCATTAGGCAGATCATATCAGTGGTCCTCAGGATTTAAAATTACGTATTTTGTGATCCCTGAGGTTGAAAAGGTTGGTGACCCCTGCTCTAGGTCATAAGGTCCTTAACAAAGGAAGCAACAGTGCCTCCTAGAGGAAAAATGTATTCTTGTTTTTGCATTTGAGAGTTTTATGATGCAACTTACAGTATATAATATTTGTTTATAAATTATGCCATTGATACTTTAAAGAAAAAAACCTTAATTATATACAAATCCTCGGGTAACAAACAATTTTAAAATATTTTTTGAATGTTTGAAATATTTTTGGTGGTTAGCGATATGAAAATCATCTTCTTTGCCACATTATGCATCACAGTATTTAAAATTGTAGGAATTGTGTCATTTTTTTTCATTTTCATAAAAAATATTGTAGAAAAATCAGATTTCTCAATATTTTCTTGTTTTTATCCACCCTCACATTTCTAATGATATATTCTATACACATCCAAAACCAACATCTGCATTTATTTGTAGATTTATATCCATTTTTGTTCAGGAATTGCGTTGGCGTGAAAAGTGCTCTTTCCTCCAATTTTACTATGCGACACCCCTGTGAGGTAGTTTGGGATGAGAGAATGCGATTGGTCCAGAATTTCTCAGTGAACTTTTTCCACTGAACGTAGAACAGAACCTAGATCTATCCAGTCCTTTCTTCCTACCCACCATACCAACCTGGTTCTTTCATTATAAAATAAGGTTTTATTTGAAAATTTACTGAAAACATTCCAGAATTGTAAGATGTGTAATACATAAACATACATGGTGGAATATTAATTGCATGTTTACTACATGTTACAAACTTTTCGAGCATTTTATACACACACTGATATTTAGATTTACATCCATGATGGCGAACCTATGGCATGCATGCCAGAAGTGGCACTTAGAGCCACTTCTGCCTGCACACGAGAGGTCACCCAGAACAGCTCACTGAGCATGCGCGCATGCTGCCCGCCCACCAGCTGATTGTCAGGTATATTGCGCGCATGCATGTGGTACGGGGTGCGTGGGAGACGCGCACGCATGTGCAGACACGGGCGCAGGGGATCAAATGCGCATTGCCTTCTGGGTGCTGGCATATGTGTGCGTGCATGCAATTTTCAGCACAGGAGCCCCAAAAGGTTGGCCACCACTGCTTTACATGCTTCTGGATCATTTAGTTTTCAGTAATACACCTAATAGCAAAGTGTCTACCAGGATTTTTAGCATGTCTCTTTCAATATAGGAGATGTGAAATACGCTCCAGGAGTGTAAAATAATTTTGCATTAGATAGGAAGGCAAACATTAGTCTATACATGTTTAGAGGTATCTTGATTTCAAGGATATTTTACCTATGCTTATTTTACCTAGATTTTACCTATGTATGCAGGAGGTAGAATGATACCACAATGAAATAAAGTCAAAAGATTGTATGGAATTTTGGACAATGGCCGTTTCCTGGTTTTTCATGCAGGGTAGATGAAACAAGACTAAAGTGTGAAAGTAGAGGAGGAAATTTCCAAGTAGTTTGCTGCATGGCTACATAAATCAAATTATAATTTGATAAAGTTAAACAAGTAGAGAGCTACAGCACTTGTTTAACTTTATCCATTTTACTAATATTGTCTTTGTCATTTTACTAATATTGTCTTTGTAGGAGCAGCTATTCTTTGTTTTCATCAGTTCTAAGTCCCCAGGTCTCCAGATTAGACTGGAAAGTAAAAAAAGAAAAAAAGTAAAAGGACATTGGTACTTACCTGATACGCCCGTTCTCTTTGAGCTGTGAAGAGCATCCAGTAGTGGGAGGTGCTTAGTCTCTGCATTCACAGGCTGAGCTTGATTTGTGGAACGCTCCTCCTCCACCACGTGTCTCCTCCTCATCATTCCCCTGTTTTGGCGAAGACGAGAGAAATAAGCGCTGTCATCCTCACATATTAAAAAGTTCATTGGCCGAAACAGGACCCCACCAGACGGAAAAAAAAAGGGTGGGGCTGGGTGCTCTTCACAGCTCAAAGAGAATGGGCGTATCAGGTAAGTACCAACGCCCTTTCTCCTATGAGCTGTTCAGAGCATCCAGTAGTGGGACATACCAAAGCTTGGCCTGTCCTATGGGAGGGACTCGGTCTGGTCTGGAATCACCTCTTGGTCTCTGTGGACCCTTTACAGAACTCTTCTGCCAAAGGAAGCCTCAGCAGAAGCAAACACATCAATTTTGTAGTGTCTAATGAAGGGCGATGGGAAAGCCCAAGCCGCGGCCCGACAGATTTCAGTTATTGATGCCTGTACGGCCCATGCAGCCGAAGTTGCTACACTTCTTGTTGAATGAGCTGTTATGCCCTTAGGCACCTGCAGAGATTGGGTCTGATATGTTTTTGCTATTGCCGTCCGTATCCAACGGCCTATCATAGGAGGTGAAACTTTGCAACCCTGAGAATTTGGCTGAAAGGACACGAATAAAGCCTCTGATTTCCTGAAAGCTGCTGTACGCTTGATATAGATTTTCAGGGCACGCCTCACATCAAGCTTATGCCATTGTCTTTCCATCCCCTGTGATGGTCTGGGACAAAAATTTGGAAGAATAAGCTCTTGAGCTCTATGAAAACCCGAATTGACCTTGGGCATAAATGTGGGATCGGGACAAAGGACCACACGATCAGCATGCAAAACGCAGAGATCTTGTCTGACAGACAGGGCTGCAATTTCCGAGATACGACGAGCGGAAGTGATCGCTACCAGGAAAACTACTTTGTGTGTGAGAAATTGGAGACTTGATGATTTCAAAGGTTCGAAAGGACCTTTAGTGAGAGTGACAAGGACCTTCTTAAGGTCCCAGGTGGGATAACGGTGCACTGCTGGAGGGCAGTAAATTGGTGGCTCCTCAAAGGAAAGATCTTATGAGTGGATGATGTGAAAGAGAACTGAGGCCCTTGTGAGTGAGAACTGATGCCAAGGCCTCCACCTGCCTTTTTAACGTATTAGGTGACAACCCCTTATTAAGTCCCTCCTGTAAAAACTCTAGAATCTGGGCGACAGAGGGAGAGGCAGGATCAACTTGAAGCTTACTACACCATTTGCAGAAAGTTGACCTTGTAGCATTGTAAATGCGAATTGTTGAGGGGCATCTGGTGGCTACGATAGTGTCGATAACTCTGTTGGAGAGCTTTTCGCACTTCAAACCACTCCGCTCAACCTCCAGACAGTCAATTGTAACCATTGAGGATCTGGATGTTGAAGAGGCCCCTGAGTTAATGAGATTCTGTCTGACGGGATTCTCCAGTGGGGGGCTACCGAGAGACTGCGGAGGTCGGCGAACCATGGCCACCTGGGCCAATAAGGCGCAACTAGAAGTAATTCTGCTCTCTTGTCTAGTAACTTCTGGATGACTTTGGGAACCAGTGGAAGTGGAGGGAATGCATACATGAGCCCCGGGGGCCAACGACAGCGGAGCGAATTGAAATTATCTGCCCCTTGGGATGGGTACCTGGAAAAAAATCTAGGGAGCTGAGTGTTGAGAGGGGAAGCAAATAGGTCTACCACCAGTTGACCAAATGACCGTGCCGCTTCTTGGAACAGGGATGGGTGAAGGCGCCATTCCGATTGATCTATGGTGGCCCTGCTTAGCCAGTCTGCCTGTGTATTTGACAGACCCGAAATGTGTTCTGCTTTGATGGAAGGTATGTTGTTCTCCGCCCAGTGACTCAGGCGCTCCGCTTCCCGCATTAGCTGCTTCGATTGTGTGCCCCCCTGCTTGTTTATGTGAGCTTTGGCTGTTACATTGTCTGTCAGTATCAGTATGTGCTGACCGCGTACCTGGGGGAAGAAATTCCGAAGGGCCAGGTGTACTGCGTGAAGTTCCAGCCAGTTTATACTGCATGACTGTTCTATGTCGGACCATCGGCCTTGGGTTGTGAGCGACTGGACATGAGCTCCCCATCCAAACAGACTGGCATCTGTGGTGATGGTGAGCCTTTGTGGTACCTTGAAGAGACAGCCTCTGTTGATAACCGGTTTGGACCACCAAAGGAGAGATTTGAGAACCATGGGCGGAACCCTGACTTTGTGTTTGGAGTTGCTTCGGCCAGATCGCTGGGACGGTAGTAGGAACCATTGGAGGGATCTAGTGTGAAGGCGGGCCCAAGGAATAATAGAAATACATGAAATCATTTTTCCCAACAATTTAGATAGTTCCATTCAGGACACCCTCTTAAGCGCCCTGATTTCCCTAACCAATTTTTGAATGCTATTTAGTCTATCTGGTGACAGATAAACTTTGCCTTCCACTGTATCTATGACCGCCCCTAAATGAATTAACCGCGTCGAAGGTGTTAATTGACTCTTCTTCCAATTTATTGAGAAACCATGCTCTTGTTGGAATAATGATGTGTTCTGAGTGTCTATGACTGCCTGATGGGCAGAAGGAGATAAAATCAAAATATCGTCAAGATAACACTGGAGGCATACCAGGATATTCCTGAGGTGGGCAGCTAGTGCTGCGAGGACCTTGGTGAAGGTCCTGGAGGCAGAGGCTAATCCGAATGGAAGGGCCATATATTCAAACTGGTGGTTATTGTAGCAAAATCTCAGAAACCTATAATGGGAGGCCGAATAGAAATGTGCAGGTATGCCTCCGTCAAGACTATGGACGTGAGCACCTCCCTTTTCCTGATGCTGTGTAATATTGATTGGAGGGTATGCATTTTAAATTTGCGATCTACTAAGAAACAGTTGAGACGTTTCAAATCTAATATCGCTCTCCACCCCCCTGAATTTTTTGGCACAACAAAAAGATGTGAATAAAAACCTTGTCCTTGTTGGTTATCGCTACTGGTGGGATGGCTCGTATATCCAGAAGATGCTGGATAGCGGAATCCATGAGATTACGATTGACCGGGTCTCTGGAAGGAGGGTATGACATGAAGGAATCTGGAGGAGTGGATCTAAGCTCCAGCACGAGTCCAAATCTAACCGTATCTCTGACCCAGGCGTCAGAGGTAGAGGAGTCCCATTGGTCAGCGAATAACTTAAGATGTCCACCAATGGGAATTGGGTCCCAGGGGTTATCTTGGTCACCGGAAGGGCCTGTTACCTGTTCCCCAAAAGGATCTTTTGGATTGACCACCCCTTCTACTTCTATCCACTGAGTCGGACCTATCTGGTTGTTGTCCTGGTCTAACTGCTGGGGGTCTCTGGTATCTGGAAGAGAAGGATCCCTGGTAAAAAGATCGAGAGGATCCCCTCTGAAAGGACTGGGGCTTCTGAAGTCTGACTTCCGAAAAAGGGAAGGGAGAATGTTCTTCTTCTTGTGTGTTTCAATTAGTAGCGGATCCAGGGAAGGGCCAAACAATCTATCTACTGCAATGGGGGATGATGCCAGCTTGGATTTGTGTTTGAAGTCGGCTTGCCAGTGTCTTAACCATAGCAAGCGACGCGCTGTGACATGTGAGGTAATGGCCCTTGCTAAAAACTTGACTGCGTGATAGATAGCATCGGCAGAGACTTCAGCAGCTGCCGTAAGTTTGGCAATGTCTTGGTGCACCCTGATGTTAGAAGAAGGAACATGTTGTTTCAAAAGACGAAGCCATCTAAGAGATGACCGCGTGAAAAAGGAGGTGGCCGTGGCTGATCTGATAGCCCACGCATCAGACTGATGAGCTCTGCGTAGGGCTAGCTCGACCCATTTTTCCTCCGGCTTTAAGGCCTCCAGTGCCTCACTGGGAATAGAGGGGGACGCTAAAGCCACTATAGGCTCGTCTACCTCGGGAGTTCCCAGTAACTTTGCAAATTCAGGATCCAAGTTGAAGTATTTCCTCACATGTACAATTAGGGAGGTGTATACCGCTGCAGAAGCCCACTACTTCTGCACCAGGTCGGAAAATATGGGTGGGACTGGAATTACCTCTGCTTCAACTACCGGTTGGTTGAAGATCATGTCCTCTGGTCCTTCCCCTGAAGGGTCAGGTGTATCAGAAGGTTTTGGCTTGTTCAGGCTTGCAATGTTCTTTGCCTTAAACAAGAGAGATTTGAAAAGCTGTGGTCAAAATAAGCCTGTAAAAGCAGGCTGGTCAGGAATAAGACCTTCATCCTCAGACATTTCCCCTTCTAAGAGGTCTGCCTCTGACAGGGGCTCGCTATCATGAGTTGATCCCACTTCAGACTTGGCCATTTGAAAGATTTGATCTACTTTCTCCTTCTCCTCCGGCCCTTGGAGAGGGGTCTCCCCCTGTAATTGTACCTGGGACTGGTGTTGTTCCGACCTGGTCAGTGACCTCAGAGGTTGGGGCTCTTGGTCAGTAGCTATAGGATAAGGTCTGGACATTACCGCGTGTTGAAGCCCCGCTGCAATCCCTTGGCGAATAGCCATCTCCATCCAGGCTTTCATCCTTTCTGAAACCTCCTCAAAGAAACTGTCACCCTGGCGAAGACCAGCGGCTGTCAGAGTGAATGTGGCTTCAGGGGCCCGTTTGGTTGGTGTTCCAGACACTTGGGCCTGTTGTCCTTGTGGAGTTAAGCTGCACCTGGATGAAAGGGAGAGATCTAGAGGAGGAGGAGGGTGTGAAGAAACTGACGGACTGGAAGAGGGGGCACCCTGCGATACAGCATGGACCTCTCGAGAATGCCTGTCTATTTGCTTTTGTAAGGCCTCATGGTGCCTTAAGGCATCCGTTTCTGAGGCTTTAGAATTTCTGCTGTGTTTTGATTTGGCTTTTGCCTTCAAGCAAGTGCCTGAGAGGTGCTACCATCTGCCATTTTGATTAAATGGGAACAACAGTAATTGAATATAATCTGTGTACAAGGCGGTTGGCACGCCCAGGGTCCAATCTGAGTCAAAAACGGTTGCCCTGATGAAGTTCTTATTGCCTCCTTTTATTTTATTTATTCTTTTTATTTTACTGGTGTGTGTGTGTATGTGTGTGTGTATATATATATATACGAAATTCCCTGTACATCATGCCCGGCCACATACATTGGACAGACCAATAGAAGAATAAGTACCCGCCTAGATGAACACAGAAATGCAGTAAAAAAGCTGGAACACACCTCCTCACTCGTCCAACACATGAAAACCACAGGTCACAACATCAACTTCAATGGCACCAAAACCCTAGCCACTATAGAAAACCCCAACCACAGAATCATCAGAGAAGCCATAGAGATTGAAAAAAGACCTGACAGCATGAATAGAAGAGATGATTCCACCAGACTGTCAATCATTTGGAAGCCTGCACTCTCAAATAGAAAGATCTCCACACCACAAGCCAGGCAAACACCTGGGCAAAAACAGACTCCTCTGATAGCTCCAACCCAAGCACCCCCCCTCCAGGCACCCAATATAAATGTATGTATGTATGTATGTATGTATGTATGTATGTATGTATGTATGTATATATGAATGCAGTTCAGCTTCCTTCGGGTATTATCCCATGTCATTGTAGTGCAATTCATGTAAGTACCCGCAAAAACTTAAAAAAACATTTTATTTATTTATATATATATATATATATGTATGTATGTATGTATGTATGTATGTATGTATATGTATATGTATATGTGCTGTTCAGCTTCCTTCGGGTATTATCCCACGTCATTGTAGT
>BLBF01000022.1:3062815-3081655 GCA_015471245.1 Laticauda colubrina | reverse complement strand
AGCTGAGCAGCACACATGTAAGTACCCGCGAAAGCCTAAGAAAACAAATATATATATATATATATAAAAATAAGTCGTATCTCAGTAATATTTTATTGAAAATTAAAATATTATACTAAGTAGCTTGTTACCATGAGTGATTATTATGATTGTAATAATTATTATGATATTATTGCTATAATTACTTTGTAATTGTTCCCATGAGTAGTGATATATGTATATTCCAATATTAATAATAGAACAACCAATATTAATGACTAATCCAATTAGCCAAATAGCGAACGCCTTAGGCCCGGATTGATGATTGTAAAGGCCTTCAGCAGCTTCCCTGCACAGGTGGACACTGGCCTAGGAGCTTGCTGTTGTGCCACTGAGAATAAGACTGTGAGGGTTAAGCCAACAATTTTAAAAGCGAATTAATTATCCTTGAGTGCAGGTAGCCAAAACAAGGGTAATACAGCTCTCAGAATCCTGAAGGAATTTTGTTGCTTCGAGCAGAAAATACCTCACACAGCTCAGGAAAGACAGACAAGGCACACAGCCACGGGGTGGCACTCAAGATGGCCTCCAGCAGTTAAAGTCTTTTCGCACGCTTCTCAGCAGCAGCTTCCCGCCTTGCAAGCTAAGCCAGAGCTCAAATGAAGCCTGAGCTCTCAAATCAACAGAAACGATGGAGAAGAAAGGGGAATTAATCTAATTAACTTCTCCACTGAAGAAACGGTGTTCGGAGGGGGGTAAAGGCGATACGACTTTAAAACAACATATCAAGCCGCTAGCAAGCAAACAGAATAAAGACACAGCGGCAATCAAACAGGCAGAGGTAAGTAAATTTTTGGCTGTGGGGAGGTGGTGCAGAGCAGCTCCAAAAACCTCCCACTACCTCCTTTTTGGGGGGAGGGGGCACAAATAGCGCTTCCCTTAAACCGGACTCTCAGACTGATAAGGATTGAAGGCTAAAGACAAAGAAAACCAGAGGAAAACCGAATTGTAATCAAACCTGCTAATGTTCCTGTTTCGGTCAAAGAAGCTTCCAAAGCACTGCCTGTCTCACACGAGGCTGAGCAAAAACTGGGGAATGCTGAGGAGGAGTCACGTAGTGGAGGAGGAGTGTTCCACAAATCAAGCTCAGCCTGTGAATGCGGAGACTAAGCACCTCCCACTACTGGATGCTCTGAACAGCTCATAGGAGAATGACAAACCTCTTATTTATTGTGATCAAGAATATGAGGTTAGAATGCTCATGTAATCATCAAAAGTATAGTTGCTTGTGCAATCCTAAAATGGATTAAGACTTTCACCTAAACATAGGTAAAGTTTTATAATGAATAAATCTTGCTCTGAGATGAGATGTCTAGATTGCTCAACCTATGATAGCATGCTCCCTTTTGCAGTTTTATATATTTTGTGATTTTATGTTATAATGTGATTGATTTTTATATGTGTATAATTCTGTATTATAAATTATTTCATTCCATTCACAATCATTCATTCACTGTTATAAGTTAACATGATTTTAATGTGTCTTTCTCACAATCATTTGGAAGCTTCCTTGTTGAATTATTTTTATTGCTCACTCAGTATGCAGACTGGCCATTATAATGTCTTTATATGCCCTATTGAATAATCAGTTACGCACTATAAAACTGAACTCAGCCTGAGGAAATAATAATATGCTTTTCCTGGTGTTAGGTTTAATAATCTGGGTTTCAGCACCAGCCCTTACCCTTTTAATCTACAGTATCTTCCATGTTTATGACTTTGTATGACTTGATATAATATTTGTGATTTTCAATCTCATTTTCAGTTTGTTGCATCTCAGGTTTTATGTAGATTATATTGAGCTTTCTGCTCTAGAATGTTTTATACACTTGAATAAAAGGGATGTGAGAATTTATTTTTTCAATAGAGAGAAAGCATCCTGACCAGTAGAGATCATGACAAAATCACTGAGTAACTTATTTTCCGATTAAGGGTTCGTGAATGAAATAGTTAATAGAAAAAATATTACCCTGTCTGATTGTTCCTGGTCATAAGTAACTTACAAATTTAGTGACCATTCAAAGTCATAATAGCACTGAATAAGTGACTTATGTCCATTTTTCACACTTAACAGCTGCTGCAGCATTCTTATGGTCATGTGATAAAAATCCAGACACTTGGCCACTGGCATGTATTGGTAACAGTTGCAGTTTCCTGGGTTCATGTAATCTCATTTTGCAAGCAAAATCAATGGGGAAGCCATATTTTATTAACAGCTATGTCACATGGCAAGAAGGATTGTAAAATGGGGCAAAATTCATGTAACAGCAGCTTTGTTTAGCAATAGAAATTTGGGGCTCAATTGTGGTTGTATGTCTACTTCCCGATGTATGTGTGTGTGTGTGTGTGTGTGTGTGTGTGTACACACACACACACACATACACGTTGCTTAGATTTAACTTTTAGAGATGAATTAGAGAAGCTGAAATTAGAGCTAGGAATATTCATATTTCTGAGAATTTTTAACAGAGTAACTCCATAGCGAGATGGGCGGCAAATAAATTTAACAAACAAATAAATAAACATAGCAAATTAGTATATAAATGCCATAATAAACAGTATATTAGGATTTTATTAAACCTTAAGTTGTATTTATTTATTAAGAATTCATATATTTTGTTGTTTCTTCTAAATTGTCCCATAAGAACAATAGAGGCAATAAGGCTAATTATTACTTAGAACAGAGAACATAAA
The DNA here is from genome assembly GCA_015471245.1 of Laticauda colubrina. NCBI lineage: Eukaryota > Metazoa > Chordata > Lepidosauria > Squamata > Elapidae > Laticauda > Laticauda colubrina. The sequence goes on along the minus strand of BLBF01000022.1, from coordinate 3,078,922 downwards.
TAAAAGGGTTGGAAGGGAGATTGGAGATCTTGAAGTTCAGCCCACTGTTCAAGCAGGAGACTCTATACCATTTCAGTCAAGTGGCTGTCCAATCTCTTCTTAAAAGCAAAGAGCACCTCCACCTTCTGAAGGCAGGCCATTCCACTGGTTAATTGTTCTCACCATTAGGAAGTTTTTCCTCTAGTTTTAGGTTGCTTTTCTCCTTGTTTAGTTTCCGTCTGTTGTTTCTTGTGTTGCCTTCTGCTGCTCTGAAAAGGGAGTTGATCCCCTCTTTTTTGTGGTAGCCCCTCAAATATTGAAACACTGTTACTATGTTTCCCCTGCACCTTCTTTTCACTAGACATACCTAAGTCCTGCAACCATTCTTCATATGTTTCAGCGTCCTGTCTCTTAATCATTTTTGTCACCCTTCTTTGCACACTTTCCAGAATCTCAACATCTTTTTTATATTGTGGAAACCAAAACTGGGTGCAGTATTCCAAGTGTGGTCTTATTAAGGCTTTATAAAGTGATACTAATAATTTACGTGTTCTATAATAATTTACTTTCTATAACATTACATTGGCCTTTGTGGCTTCTACTGCATAGTACTGGCTCATATTTTAGTGATTGTCCACTAGGACTTGAAGATCCCTCACGGTTATTGCAGTTGAGCAAAATTTCACCTAATCTGTATCCATACAATTGGTGTTTCTTGCCTAAATGTAAACCTTACTTTTCTCTCAATTGAATTTCATTTTGTTAGATAGGGACCAGTGTTCAGGTCTGATGAAATCCATTTGGATCTTGATATCTTCTGAGGTATTGGCCAGCTTAGTGTCATCTGCAAATTTGGTGAGTTCCCCTTTTATTCCATCACCTAGATCATTTATGAAGATATTAAAGAATACTGGGCCTAAAATAGAACCTTGGGGTACCCTACTGCTTATTTCCCTCCATGTTGATATAATTCCATTAAGGACTACATATCTAATATAGTTTGTTAGCCAGTTACAAATCCATCTATCCCACATTTTTCTATCTCACCAAGAAGTAGGTTGTGGTCTGTTTTGTCAAATGCCTTATTAAAATCCAAATGTACTATGCCCAGAGCATTTCACTGGTTCACTAGTTTACTCACTTTTGTCAAAGAATGAAATAAGATTTGTTTGGCATAATCTGTTTTTGATGGCCAACCCCATGTTGGCTTTCGGTTATAATTTTGCTAGCTTCTAGATGTTTGCAGATTTGTTGCTTGATTATCTTGAAATTTCCCAGGTATTGATGTCAGACTGATTGGTCTATAGTTTCCTGGATCTGTTTTTTTCCTCTCTTTTTTTGAAGACGGGAACCACATCATCTCTTTTCCAGTCCTCAGATAAGTTCCCTAATGCTCTAAGAACTTTGAAAAATATGGTATAATGGTTCTGAAATCACATCTATCCCAGTTCCTTCAGAACTCTGGAGTATAATTCATCAGGACTTGGTGATTTGAATCCATCTAGAGCAATCAGAAATCAAAAACACTTATCTTTTTCTTGCTCATTTTAATTTGCATTTGTGGTCTGTGTTTTACGGCTCTGCTTTTGGTAAGTTGGGTTGTATTTTCTTTTTGCATGAAGACAGATGCAAATGAATTAAGCAGCTCTGGTTTCTCTCTACTGCCAGTTACTTCTTTGCCATCTTCTCCCATTAGTGAATGGATTTGACCTTGACTTTTTTTCTTGTTTTCTTATGTGTAGAAAGAAACTTTTATTATTATTTTTGACATTTGTTGCAAATCTTACTTCATTCTGAGCCTTAATTTTCCTGACTTCATCTTTGCAGGTTTGAGCTATTTGTTGGTATTCTGTCCTAGATATCCCTCTTTCCATTTATTATTACTATTATTTATTATTATTATTAATTATAGGAATTTTCTCATGTAAAATGAAATCATTAATTCACGATTGTGGTTCTTGCTGTGACTTTGGTCTATATTTGTTATTTGCTATATTGTTATATCTATATGTGTTAATATATAGATATACTCTCCCTTCTTCAGTATATTCCCACTGCAAACCTTTTTTTTTTTATGTTCCTAAGATTTATCTAGTTTGGTAATAATTCTGACCTAATTTTTCCCCATATCATTGCTTTGGATTGTTTCTGGTAGAAAAATGAATATTAGCAAAGGGCATAGGGCTTGGGTTTTCCGATTGTAACACAAGGGCAACAATATGCTTATCACCCTATTTTCAATTTTTTAACTTAAAAATAAATATGCTTTCAAAATTTCAAATGCTCCCTATTCTGAACATTTGGGATACTTGTTACTAGAAAAGAACATTTCATTTATACTTAAGTTTTTGTTAACCTTAAATGTAATAACCTCAATGTTCAAATACACAGAATAATTTACTATTCTTCATGTTATTATAAATTTCAGAATGGGGCAATCTGGAGTTCCAGGATGACAAACTAACTTCAAATGCCCTCTTTCAAGTCAAAGCTCTTGTAAGAGATTCAAGGCTCTTCTTTCCTGGCATCCCCTTCCCTCTCTACTAAGGGAGTAATTGTCAAATAGTTATGTCCCTAAGAAAGTAACTGTCAAAGTTCCTGTAATAGTAACTGTCAAATAGTTCCTGTAATAGTAACTGTCAAATAGTTCCTAAGAATTCAAGCCAGTTTAAGGTTCTTGACAATTGCCTGGAACAATAAAGTTTGCTGAAATTAATTTTGCCCAGGTGGAGCAAATGAGAAACAGACACCTTATTCAAACTACATCGATAGAGGCCTCCAGATAGGTATAATGTTTTCTCTAAATGTTATGTAAACATAGCACAGGAATTGTATATGGGTTCCAACATTTATAGGGGATGATATTACAGCAATAGGATAATTTTTCTGGGCAGCAACTAAAAGGTACAGTATTAACTGGCAAAGAAATACTAAAAATATTCCAATCTATTTTCAGTCATCCTCACATAGAATTACATGGTTGGATTCTAATCATCTCCAGTTCTGATTAATTCTTCATGGATCCTCTGAATTTTAATAATGAAACCCTAATGAAAATAATCAGAAGTGATAATATCAAGGATCCATTTTACATTGTCATTTGATAACAAGAATAAGCCCCACTATAGTTGCTCAGCCTGTCCTTTTGAAAAATATCCCAAGGCATTTGGTAATCTTGTGAATTCTATGTTTCTTAGACTATTTTAATTAACCCCTTACTTTAGCAGGTGGACAACTTGGCTGCTGGTCGAAGTGGTTTGGGATAACAATGGATTAATAATAGCATCTTTCCCATCCCAACTCCCATACATTTTATTGTATTCACTATCTCTTTTCAATTGTGAAGTTAAATGAAGAAATGTGACTCATGAATAACATACTTAGTTGGCATACAAACCATGAAGTCACAAACTGGCACTAGAAATTCTTGGCATAGATTTTATCTTGTCTTTATTGTATCAAAACTGATTTTATTTTATTTTATTTTTTATTTTTCTTTCTTGCAGTATATATGCATTAGACTGAATATCTATTGCATATTTGTCAGTTTTCCTATTTCACCAAAATTGCAGTTTTACTCAGGATAAATTTGATAGCTCTCTCTTGAAGTGGAATTGCTGTTGGATATATAGTCAACACAATTTTTAGGTTATCTATGAAAAAGTGTTCTTTAGTAAAGCCAGGTTCCCACTTGTAGAATGTATTTGTTAGCCCTTTAATCTGAATCCTTCCCATCTTTTGCAAGTTCTAATCTTGTAGTCATTTAGCCGCCTTAATGACCATCATTTCAACTCAGTGGGTGAATTTTCAGTCCTTTGAATAAATTTTACCTTACTGATTTTCATGCCCATGAAACTATAAATCATTTGCATGATCGTGGACTATTATTTTTATATTACAAAATAAGGATTTCCATATATATGCCAATGTTTTATGGAATGTATTCATACCCTCATGCAACAGCCTTTTCCTAGTGGTATTCTTTGTTTCTTAAGCTGCTGTGTAACAGCCTCAGGGAACTGAGAGAAAAAGCAAAAGCTTGATCATGGAAATATGCAGATAGTAGAGGAAGGCTTCTCACAAATGTCATTCTCAGCCATAGAACATTTCTGAATAGGACTTGCATATTTAAGTGGAACTGGGTTTTTTCCGTTCTGTCTATTGCACAATTTTCTTAAGTAGGTAAGAAAATTATTTTCTCAAATAGTTCTTAAATATTGCTTGAATTGATAGGCATATTATCTGTCTCTGTTCTTGATGGAATATCCTGAGTAAATAGTAAAGGTAGTAAAAAATGAAAGCCTACATCATAGATCCCTGGCACTTTTTTCTGAAGCTACATGTTAATTTGCTATTAGTATATGCAGCACATAAGAAATTTTGTGAAACCTGGAAGTATGTATTGTCTGTTGAGGTGCCTGGCCTGTTGGCTTTTGTAAGACACTAAAGACCTATCTGTTGCCATGAACAGTGTGTATATAGTATGCTGGCTGGTGTCCTCAGCTACCAATCTATTATTTGCTTTTGATTAGTATTGTTTTTATGAATGACTTTAAATTTGTAATTTTTAAATTTTCGTATTTTGAATTTGTGAGCTGCCTAGGGTGGTTTGCAAGTTGGATAGCTGTAGAAGTTGAATAAATAGCCAAGCATCTTTATTGCTTAAAATGTTTGACACATGAGATAGTCCTGAGAGGATCATACTAAAAAATTACAATACAATAACTTAGAAGAAAATTGTATTGTATTGTGTTCAAAGACTTATGGTTCAAAATGTAAGTTGGAAAAAGTGTTAGACAGATTTACTCTCAGTAGTCTCTCCTTTTCATGAATATAAGTATTATACTTAGTTTATTTACTTGCTGTAGGAGATAAATGACACAAAAACACCTAAAACAATACTAGTAAAAGATATGAATATAATTATGGCTAAGCATGGATATAAATCAATATTTACATTTATTTTTTTAAATGGCTGCCCATCTTATGGGCCACAGCCCTGGGCAGCTCACAAAAAACAATAATAAAAAACAAAAAAAAAAATAATAAAACCAATGTCCAAGATAAAAAAAAATAAATTCCCAGCTTCTTAAACAACATTCAGTACATCAACACTTACAGTCACTCAACTCCAGCCTCACCCCATTCAATTTTTAGGGCGAAGAACCAGATTTTTAAGGCTTTCTGGAAAGCTGGAAAAGTTACAGAAAAGTTAGAAAACCCAAGTTTGACTATATACTATGATAGTTAGAGTGACAAGCATCCATATTTATGTTTTTTTCATGATTGCAAAATACCATTTAGTAATACTGTTTAAAGAGAAATAACCCTATTGATGAATGGTGACAAAATGAATTATTGGTCAGCTTCTATGGCCTTTTTGCTACATATTTCAAGAAGGAAAATAATTCATAATTTTATCAATTAGATGATGGTTAGTCAAAATTCAATTAAGGGGGACACCTTCCAATGAGAGATTTATTTGAAATTGTGGATTCTGATGAAGTGGGCAGTATTTTATATGAATTGGATTCTTGTCTCTCTTCACCTAATCAAATTGCCAAGAAAGAGATATAGATTTGATTGGGAAAGTGGTGAATTCTTTGAGAAAGGGGAATCATCATCCTTGAAGGAAATGGTAATATGCCCTGTCCACAAGAGGGAAGCTTGAATCTTGAATTGGCCAACAATGGACATTTTCTGCCCCATCAAGCAGCTACATCAACGTGGAGATAAACTCTGCACCAATTGGGAGATCAAACAAGATCCTGACATGTCTAGTTGACAATTTTGTCACCAAAAGGTAGAGAAGGGAATAGAGGGTCAGCTATCCTGGACTTCATTTTTACCATTAGGGATGTAATGATTGAAGGGGTAGAAATTGTAGGAACCTGGGGGGAAGAGTCACTATATCATATTAGAATTCAACATAATGTAGGTACAGGTAATTGAACAAAATCAACCCATTGTTTTAGATTTCAAGAAAGCTGACTTCAACAAACTAAGAGATTAGGATGGAAATTGTAAAAGGTAAACAATTCAGGATGTTTGGGAGACACTGAAAAATGAGATTATAAAAAAAACCAGTCAAACACAATTCCACAGAGGGAAAAAAAGAGACACAAGATGAAACCAGCATGGTTGCACAAAGAACTGTCTAAGAACCTGAGGGACAAAAATAACAGGTATAAAAAAAATAAAATGAGGGGCACATAACTAGAACAGAATACCAACAAATAGCTCAAATCTACAAGGATGATGTCAGGAAAACTAAGGCACAGAATTAACCTAGACTTGCAACAAATGCCAAAAATAACAAAAAAAAGTTTCTTTTAGTATGTAAATAAGAAGAAGAAACTCAAGGAAATGATCATCAGTTCACTAATGTGAGAAAATCATAAGATGGCAGCAGGCAGCAAGGAGAAAGTGGAACTACTTAATTTCTTGTTTGCATTTGTCACAAAGGGGGGGAAAATTCCAATAATCAAAAGCAGCAGAGATAGAACAGGAATGCAGTTCAAAAGAGGCAAACAAATTAGTAAGAGGACATCTATCCACTCCAGACAAATTCAAATCTCCAGGACCAGATGGTTAACATCTCGGGGTTCTAAAGGAGCTGGCAGATGTGATCTCTGAACCACTGAACAAAATCTTTTTGCGGTCCTGGACCATGGGGGAACTAACAGAGGACTGGAAATGAGCGGATGTGATTCTCCAATTTTAAAAAAGGAGAACATGTGGAACCAGGAAACCACAGATCAATCAGTTTGACATTAAAACCTGGGAAAATCCAAGAAAAGTTAATCAAGCATAGGATTTGAACAAGGCAATTACTAGAAGTTAGCAATGTATTTGTTAAAAACAGACCATGCTAAACAAATCTTATTACCTTCTTTGATAAATGACTAAATTACTGAATCAAGGAAATGCGGTGAATATAGAATGCATGGACTCTTCAATAAGGCATTTGTCAAAGTAGACCACAGCCTATATCAGCACCATCACCAGATGGATTCACAGTGTGAATAGAACTACATCTACAAGGAGGGAAGCATGCAGGGGGGTACCCCAAGGTTCTTTCTTGCACCCCCCATTCAGCTTCTTTATAAAAAAAAATCTAGATGAGGGGATAAACCTGAGGGGAATTGCTAAAGCTTTGAAAGATAGAGTCAAGATTCAGAAGGATTTTAACAGACTTGAGCACTGCACCTATCAAACAACTTGAAGTTGAGTTATGAGAAAAGTAAGATCCTACTCTTGCCAGCAGGAGGAACTTGTTCTGCTGATCAATTGTTTTCACAGAAAATTTCTTCTTAGTTCTAAGTTGGATCTCTTTGATAAATTTTCATCCAATTGGAGAGAAAAAAAGATGCTGAGATACTAGAAGGAGTGTGCCCTAACCCAAAGATAATAAAAGTTCTGGAGGCTAAAGCATATGATAAACAGTTAAGGGAACAAGTTATATCTAGCCTGAAGAACAAAAGGTTTAGGGATGATATGATACTGGAAGAATACTGTCTTCCAGTACTTGAAGAGCAGTCTCAGAGAAGAGGGAACAACTTGTTTTTCAAAGCACCTGAGGATAGAACAAGAAGTAATGGGTGGAATTTGGAAAGAGAGATCCAACCGGGAGTTAAGGAGAAATTTCCTGACAGTAGGAACAACTGACTAATAGGACAGCTCATCTCCCGGAATTGTGGGTGCTCCGTTGCTGGAGGGTTTCAAGAAAAAAATTGTACATCCATTTGTCCAGGATGGTCTAAAGTCTTGTTCCTTGAACATGGGGCTGGATTACAGGACTTCAAAAGTCACTTCTAGCCCTAGGATTCTGTTACCATGTTTCTGTTAATTTAATGTCAAATATTATAGTTCAGTATTAGATTATATCCTGGATGTTCACTTCCATGACTTACAACTACAGTTGAGCCCAAAACCTCTGTTGCCAAGTGAGACAGTTGTTAAGTGAGGTTTTCCCCATCTTATGACCTTTCTTGCCACAGTTGTTAAGTGAATCACTGCAGTTATTTAAATTAGGAACTGTTAAATGAATGACTGTTAAATGAATCTGGCTTTCCCATCGACTTTACTTGTCAGATGACGTGATTCCGGGACACAGCAACCATCTTAAATATCAATCAGTTGCAAGTATCTAAATTGTGACCATGGGAATGCTACAACGGTCATAAGAGTGAAATACAATCATATTTTTTTCCCAGTGTCTTTGTGACTTCAAACAGTCACTAAACAAACTGCTGTAAATCGAGGACTACCTGTACTTTTTATTGTATCATTGTTAGGGTTTTAGGATTATACAGAACAGTAACACAACAGTAACATTGTTTCCCAACCCCACCCCAAAAATTGTTTTATCATACAAAATTAAATGTGTATCTTATTTTACTATCTTCCTATTACTGTACATTTATAATTATTTCTATTTTTATTCAATCTAGAGATAGAAAGGTATAGATTGAATAAAAATAGAAATAGTTGTAAATTTCTATCTCTATATTCTATTTCTCTATTCCTATTTCTATGTTTGTAGCACAATGTTTTCTTATATTAACTATTTCTTAGCTTTGTAAATCTTCCCTTTTCCTCAGATCTTCTTTTCCAGTAGCCAATCTCAGTGCATTTGCATGCAAATATCCTTTTCACTATAGACTTGTGAATGGGGTTTTTCTTCCCTCCCCAGTAGGAAGAAATTACAGCCTGGAACTGGTTCTTACAGCTACTGCACATGGTGGAACTTAGTTATGGACTTTGATTGGGCTCCTTTCCTCCCTTGTGTCTCAGCTCCGCCTCTCAACAGTCTTGCAATTCTCTTCCTCCCTGAAAACTACTCTGAGTTGCTTGTCTTTGGGTTGAAGTGATCCTTCAGCTCATTCCCAAGTCTCTGCTCTCTTTGTGGCTTGACTCCTTTATTGATATACTCAGCCACATGCTTTCTTTCATTTACATTTTTATAAAACAAACTCACCAGTTAAGGAGAGCTTGGAGCTGTTTTCACCCTCCTACTTCCAGGTAATATCAAAACTCTGGATCCCCAAAAGGGGGAAATGCCTGCTCACTCCTGATGGTGAGTTCATTCTTCCACAGTCATAACCACCTAAAGCCTAGGTTTGAGGTTGCTGTAAAAAGAAATAAAATAGAATGGTAATATCCACAAAGCCAACCATAAATTTATTGGAGAAATTATGGGATAAAAATAGAAAAAAATCAAATTCTTCAAGCCTGGAAAAAGTACTCTGAAAATTTGAAAAGATGGGAGATTAAAAATAATTTTACAGAATCATAAAAAGTATGGTGCAAGTGCTCATCTGTACACTATATAAATATATGCTGAGCCCAGCCCTTTAAATTTAAACACAACAGCACTAATTTCTAAAACTTGCCATGATATATTTAAGAATTTTAAGACTCATTGTGTTGCTGACCAGACGGTTAAGGTTATGTTTTCTTTCATTGCCCTGAGCCATTATGCCTTGCTTCACTACACTGAATTTAAGCTGGAAGCTATGGCCAGAATTGAAGACCTTTTCTGAAAGGACAGATTAATAATACTGGTAACACCTAGTATGGGGTTCTGAACTTTATGCTAGCCTGTATACAGGCAATAACTATTTCATTTCACAACTTCATTTCCTTTAACTGCAATCTATAATCCCATTAATCTTGATAAAAGTCCACCAACCTTAACGACTACGCTGTTCTATAGCTATGAGGGTTGCCAGACATCAAGTCCATCTACATGGCTAGCACAAAGCCACTCGTATCTTGTTTGGGTTAAGTTGAAGCCCATTGCAACATTGAGACCCTTACAGCCTCCAGACACTAAGATGGGATATCCATGACATTGTTCAGGCAGACCAGGGTGGAGTATAAAGCTGGGTATTATTGGCATATTGATGATACTTCTCCCCGTACTATCAGTCACCTCACTAGCAGCATCATGTAAGTGTTAAATAGAGGAAGGAAAATTGAGTTCTCATGAAATAGGTGGTGTTGGCTAGATCTCTCCCTCCCCCCATTCCATACTGAGTGGAACTGTCCCTGAGGAAGGAGAGCCAGCAGAACATAGCGCCACCCATCCCCAACTCCTGAAACCAGTCTAGTAGGATAGTATCATCAACAATATCCAAAGTAGTTGAGAGTTCAAGAATAGTAAGGATGGTCACACTACTCCCATCCCACTTTCACCAGAAGTCATCTAAGAGCACAGTCAATGCCATCTCACTCCCATAACCCAGTCTGAAACCTGACCTAAAATAATATAATTATCTGGGGAGAGTTTGATTGCATTGTACCTGTGCACATATTATCTATGTGATAAGATAATCTTAGGGGTCCAGAGTCCTCTGCAGTGCCACATGACCACCTTCTTCACAACTTTCCACAAAAAGGAGAGGTTGGAGATTGGGTGAAAGCTATCCAGACTCATTGGGTCAAGTAATGGTCCTTTCAGGAGAGGGCATACAACTGCCTCCTTAAGAGGAACCACTCCTTCCCACAAGGAGTATTAATCATTCCCCAGACCCAATTATGTGTGTCCCCCTTCCCTCCCTCCGCAGCTTTAACCAGCTAGAAGGGACATAGGTCTGACAGAGGTGACTGAGCTAGCAGCTACAAGAAACCCTGGGCACATCTGCAGGTGCAATGCAATCAAACTCTCCTCAGATAATCTTGCAAATCTTCACCCCGGTAATCTCTATGGGCATTTCCATGAAGCTGCACTAAAGTGAATATGAGAGAAATAATCTGCATGTTCCTGACACCGACTCTGCACGTGGAACCCAATTTTACTCTCCCCGAGATGGGACTGAGTCACCAAAATAGGGTTGCTGGACAAACCCTTGTGGATTTATTAATGACACAGAAATAATCACATTTTGCTGCCCTTACCATCATAAGATAGACTCTTATAGTGGCTCTAGTTCATGTTCAGTTGTCTTAATTCCTCATCATTTGCCAGTGGCACTTTAGGCATCTCTTAGTCCTCTTTAGTTCCTTCAGCTCTTCTGTATATCATGGGGATTATTGGGAACAATGTGCACAAAGAGACCACTCAAGTACAATCTGATCCAAGGCTATAGCCCCTCTCCCATTTCAGTGAGTACCAAAGCTTTGATGAGACTGTGCAGCAGATTTCCCAGGACAATCCCAAGATGGATCCATTAGTCATCTGGGATGTGCCCCAATATATATATTCCTCCCATCAAAATCTGACAGAACACTTCCCCCTTTTTTTATTGGTCATAAAAGGTCAATTGACTCTCTCTAGGCACATCTGGCACATCGCAGATTCCTCTGGGCAGCACATTAAATTTGATTTAAAGATCCAGCTGCTGAAGACTACAGCATCCATCTACTGAAATATAAAGTGTGTGTGTGTGTGTGTGTGTGTGTGTGTGTGTGTGTTCTTTCACAGAAAGTATTGCCACTTTTCAATAAATGGATGCTGTACTGTTCAGCAGCTGGACTTTAAAACAAATTTAATATGCCTAGGGGAAGTCACCTGACCTTTGACAGCCAATAAAAAAAGGGAAGTGTATTGTCAAATTTTGACCAGAAGAATTTTGGCTGTCTTTTGTCAAGAGTTGCCTAGAGTCTTGGATTATGGGATTAGGTAAGACAGAAAGGCATTTAAATACACTTAGAATTGCATTTGATTTTTTTTTTTTTTGTATTTAAAAAGTGTGTAAGCTTATTCTTTTTCCATATCTTTAATACTCTTGATTTTTGTCTCAATCCTGGGATTGATCTATTGCCTTGTATCAGCCATTTCAGCTTGCTTGAACTAACTCCCAAAGTTTTTGTTTTTGTTTTGTTTTGTTTTTGGATTGAGCCAGACCCCCATTGGGAGATGTTTTCCCCTCTGTCCTCTCCTGCTTCCCCACATAACTGGTGTGGAAAGAAGAAAGGTTTATGGCAAAAGAGAAGGGGAAGGCAGCAAGGAGACTTATCTTGCTAATTGCTGTTCACCCACAGCTTAAGTTACCACAGAACAGGAGAACCTCACTGAAGGGACTGTTTCTATCCCAAGGATGCTTCTTCCCTCATTTCAGATACATTTACCACTTTAGTACCTAACTGTGTGTCTTTTCAAAGTTGTTTAAAATAAATGTATGGCATCTATTGCTCTGCTTTTCCACCTCCAGCTACTTATTTGGCATCTCTTGTAAATTATTGGTTCATAGCATTTATACTATGAATATATACTATTATACATTCATTGCATTTATACATGTGCTGAGTGATCTCACTACATTTCAAGTATTCCAATTCCTACAATGCGTCAGTTTCCATGACTCCGTTGTGCATTATTCAATTCATAGGAGCAACAATACAAGAGTACCCACTTTCCTACCATTGCTATATGCCTCAAGCATATACCTTCTCAACAAGAGGCCACATCATTATCCAACTGCTGGGCCATACGGTAGCAGCAATTTAAGTGTGTTATGCCTTTATTTTAACCCCTACAGGCATGATACTTCCATTCTGCTTCTCTGGATATGGATGTAAAATAGCTCTTCTTTGTAATAGTAACAGAGTTGGAAGGTACCTTGAAGGTCATCCAGTCCAAGCATTTCCAACCTCCGGGCCATGGTCTGTTCAGAACCAGGCTATGCAAGTGTTGGTTGAGCATGCGCTTGCAGCTCCACTTTTGCAAGTGCCATACATACAACTGCCACTCACATAGAACCATCCCTTCTCCCTCACTGCTTGTCCACCAAACCAGAAAGGTGGGGTATCACTGATCAACCCCCTGCTCTCTCAGAAAACTTACACTATTTCTGATAAATGGTTATCCAGTCCCTTCTTAAAAGCCTCCAGTCTTATGCAGTTTGAGTAAAATGTTTTTAATAAAAATATAATTTTATTTTATTAATAGGAATCTTTTGGATAGAGATACATTTTCAAAATCTGATCCAAGTAAGTATTATTTTGATATTTTCCTTTTGGAATAGAACAATGAAGAAATGAAATTGTAAATTTACTGTTGTTTCCTTATCATATCTTGCTATATTGCCAACATCATTTTAGCGACTAGTTTAGCTTTTCTTTGTTTAGTTTGAGTATTCAAGGAACTGGCTAAAAAGTTAAAGATCCTTTCTTATGTGTACTATAGTACTCCAGAATAGTGAAAATGAGATATACTATTTCTTTTGCAAGTTTCTCCTTACCCTAATATTGTAAAAAAAAAAAAAAAAGATATCTACAAAACTTTATTCTTTACAACAAATATTCTTGTACTTATTTCTAAACTCACAAGAATTGGCAGAGATCAAAGTAATGAAACCCCAATTCAAATTTTGTATCTCATGACCCAAGTAAAATATAGATTTTTAAAAATTAAACTATTTGCATAAAATATGAGTTTCCTCTGCAGCTAATTCAAATTATCCTTCCAGGTAAGAAGCAAAATAATCATAATAAAAATAGCATCTTGCAAAGCTTCTTCATAGGCTTTAGAAAGAGAATATAAAAATCTAATATCTTCAAAAAGCAGGTAAAACTCTATTTAGGAGACATCAGGTGTAACGGGCAGAATTGTATCTCAGGCTTTACCCCACATAGTGAGCAAAGTGTTATTTTCAAAGCAGTACAGACAATCGACATAATTTATGTAATTTGTTTCAATGTATGTTTGCATAATCATGCAGTTGTGCAAATAACATATTGATAAAAATTACACTAAAATTAATTGCATAATTATGCAAATAATGTACATAATGTACATTTGCATAAATAATGTACATTACAATGATATAATTTGAGGTACCCCTTCCACCAAGTGTACTGTTGAATTGAGATTTTAGTGTTAAGAATTTAAAAGCCAAATGTTGATTAATTGAACGCCTATTTGAATGCAGTTTTTAGGTAGGCTGTGTTTAGAGATCTGAAAGCTTGAAAAAAAAATGTTGATATTTTGTGCCTGTTTTTCCAGGGCCTATTTTGTCTTTTGTTTCCAAAAACTGATAAAGTGGCTATTAAACATTTTTTTAATTTTTAATATATGACATTCAAGACATTAAAAATAGAAAAGCTTGTCAAGGGACAAATCTCAGTAGAAGCATGAATTCTATTACACTCAGCCTTAAAATTAATATACTCACTGTTTTTCAATTAAGTCTCTTTCCTTTACTGTTGTACAATAAAATATATTACATTTTTATTGTTAAAATGACACTTTAAAAATGTGATGTAAGGTGGGATTGGCAATAGTTTTATGGCTGACTGTAATTGGCCATATGTGGTGTGGAAGGGAATAAAACAAAAAAAAAGATTATTCCTCCCCCCCCCCCTTTATCTCCTAGTGCAATGGACAAATGTTGAACTTTGAATTTTCTAAAATAAATCTATTTTCTGTGAAATCTGAGGAGGGGTCTTTGTTCTTTCTGTGGGCTCTTCCTTGGGGAGGCATACAGCCTGTGAGTTGTATAGTTAGGTGTAAGTTAAAAGGAATGGATATTTTTGGTAAATTTGAGTGTTTTTAGTATACATTTAACTCTGACTCAAATGCCTATTTTTAAAAAATACAATTATCTGTTATATATTTTTTTAAAAATAAACAAAACACCACATACAAATATATATTCAAATTCAGATATTAATTTCAGTTCATTAACTCTTAAATATAATTTGTGTTATAAAGTTTTAAAATCTGCCTAATATTACAGATTAAATATTAGTCTAATGGAATGTTAATTTACATACATTTTTTAGATTGATTGCCTGTTTTTTCTTCTTCTACAGTTTGTGTTTTGTACACTCAAGGGATGGGAAATAAAGAATGGAGAGAGGTAAGTTATGTGTAGCCGTTGAGTACTGTCATATAAAAGTAATATGTACTGGTATGATAATTTCTTGCTTTCCGAGAACTGGCAAGGACCAGCATAGCAAAACTACACAAATGCAACTTCCACAATAATTGCTTTGGGTTAAACTCTATCCTTCTAGGTTTTGCAAGTTGTTGTTGCCATGTAAATGTCTTGAATCCTTTATACTCAGTCTCTAACACTCAGTTCAAACAAAAGACTCAAAATCTATCAAGTACCATACAACCTTTCCCTTGTTCCAGATCTTCTTGCACTAGTTGCAATGTGGTGTGGTCCTTTTCTAGCTGCTACCAAGTCCAGGCAAAACTTTAAGTGGAATTCCCACTAGGATATGATGCTCTCTGCAGTTTGTGGTCCTGGCAATTGGTTTGCTGTTTGAAATAGCTGCCAATAGAACATAGAATCATAGAATTGGAAGTGACCTTGGAGGTCCACTAGTCAAACTTGAGCAGGAAGGCAGGAGAAGCAATGTCAGTCAAATAGTTGTCCAGTCTATTATTAAAAACCTGCACAACTCCAGGTGGCAAGCTATTTAGTTGGTTAATTGCTCTCACTGTCAGGAAATTTCTCCTTAGTTCTAAGCTGTATCGCTCTTTAAGTTTCCACCAATTACTTCTGGTCCTGCACTCTGGTGCTTTGGAGAATAAGTTGAACTTTTCTTTGTGACAAACCTAAAGTACCAGAAAACTACATGTCACACCTAGTATTTCTCTTTGTTCATATGATATGTAAGATAAGTATTCCTTTAAAAATACATAGCAATACCTACTCCATTTTTACCCTTCAGATGAACTAAGCTGGAGTTATATAAAAGTTTCTATTTTCACGAAAACATGTTTGTTTTCAACTTTGCAAGAACATTTTGGCAGGGGATATAAGACTTTCTGGCAGGTCATATGGGCTTTTTGGAGGATCACCATGATTAGTTTTAAGTTAGAAATAAATAATGTCAAAGGATGTAGATTATGTCAAGTATTAGGTATATTCCTGGAATTAGAAGGAGAATAACAAGTTTGATGGACATTATTAAAAACAGACCCTTACCCATCCCTGATCTTGACTAGTGAGAATATAAGATGGGAGGAACAGGGGTAGGCTTTAGAAAAGGTATAAAAATATCTATTGTATCATTGGAAGCTTGTATCTCACTCCTCCCCAAAGGAGAGCAAGATTCCACATTTGTACACACGTATACACAGACACACACACTATACACAAGATAGAAGATAGGTAGGTAGATAGATAGATAGATAGATAGATAGATAGATAGATAGATAGATAGATA
>BLBF01000022.1:2998340-3056990 GCA_015471245.1 Laticauda colubrina | reverse complement strand
TCTATCTATCTATCTATCTATCTATCTATCTATCTATCTATCTATATGTTTTCTTACGTTTTCGCAGGTACTTACATTTGTGATGTTCAGCTTCCTTCGGGTATTATCCCACGTCATTGTAGTTGTGCTTTTAAAGTTGTAGCAACGTTTCGGCAGAATCTCATCTGCCATCATCAGGCTTCTGAATTGAGTTTGTCTGTGAGTCAGGCTATCACAGCCATTTCAGTTTTAAATTTGAGTAGTAGGCTCAAAAAAAAAAAGACCTGAAAGCATGAATAGAAGAGATGAATCCACCAGACTGTCAATCATTTGGAAGCCTGCACTCTCAAATAGAAAGATCTCCACACCACAAGCCAGGCAAACACCTGGGCACAAACAGACTCCCTCTGATGCCTCCAGCTCAAACACCCCCCCACCTGGCACCCAGATGAAACCTAGCTTCCTAATAGATAACAGCCGTCCTTTCACACGAAGCCAAGCTGCACTGAAAGTCTCCAATACAGGAACAGAGTGTTGCCAGCCAATCAAAGCCACAAAACAGACAGAAGAAACCAGAAACACCAATCAATCAAACTCCAAGTACAATGAACACAGATCCAGGCTCCCAGCCAATCAGAATGGACCAGCCTCAAATTTGAAACCAGGAACTAACTCTATACAGAAGCCTGAGGATGGCAGATGGGATTCTGCTGAAACGTTGCTACAACTTTACAAGCACTACAATGACTTGGGATAATCCCCGAAGGAAGCTGAACAGCACACATGTAAGTACCCGCGAAAGCTTAAAAAAACATATATATATATATGTATGTATGTATGTATGTATGTATGTATGTATATATATAAAAAAACTTCACATGGTCACTAAATGAATGGTTGTTAATTAAGGACTACCTGTAACCAAATCATGAACTGCAGATATATCAGTTTCTCTGGCCCACTGAGAAAACTGTTGTAAGATAACCTTTACTATCATTTTTTACTGTGAGCACTCAGGCACACATTAAAAATGAAATTGTGTTGCCTATTCTCAAATTGTGTTGCCTATATATCAACCCATACACATACATAACACACATAAACATATGCTACACATACACATGCCTACACATATACATGCATGCATATATATAAACTGATATATCTACAGTTCATTTATTTGGTTATAGGTAGTTCCTCGCACTTACAACTCTTGCAACATTCTCAAGGTGATCAATATTCAGGCACTTAGCAACTGGCATGTATTCACAGTGGTTGCAAGATCCTGGGATACTGTGATTGACATTTGTGGCTTTCCCAGCTGGCTTCCAATAAGCAAAATAAGTGGGACAAGCCAGATTTGCTTAATGGCAAAAATATTGTAAAATCAGGAGCAACTCACTTAACAACCACCAAGATCCAGTGAGGTACTAATACCACTGTATAAAGCCTTAGTAAGATCACACCTAGAGTACTGCATCCAGTTTTGTTCACCATATTATAAAAAAAATGTTGAGATTCTAGAAAAAGTACAGAGAAGAGCAACTAGGATGATGAGGGGACTGGAAGCTAAAACATACAATGAACAGTTGCAGGAACTGGGCTTGGCTAGTCTAATAAAGAGAAAGACCAGGGGAGACATGATAGCGGCCTTCCAATATTTGAGGGGCTGCCACAGGGAGGAGAAAGGGGTCAAGCTATTTTCTAAAGCGTCTGTAGGCCATACAAGGAATAATGGATGGAAACTGAACAAGGAGAGATTTAACCTGGAAATAAGGAGAAACTTTCTGACAGTGAGAACAATCAACCAATGGAACAGAAGTTGCCCTCGGAAGTTGTGGGAGCTCCATCACTTGAGACCTTCAAGAAGAGATTGGACTGCCATTTGTCAGAAATGGTATAGGGTCTTCCGTTTAGGCGGGGAGTTTGGACTAGAAGACCTACAAGGTCTCTTCCAACTCTGCTTATCTGCTTAGCAACAGAAATTCTGATCCCAATTGTTCTTCAAGGATTACCTGTACTGTCAATTCCTTTTTTGTGTGTTCTTCTGAAATCAAGTAATGCAGAAACTTACTCTTGTCCCATACGCATTGAATATGTATATGAACATATATATGAACATATACATATATATGAACATATATATTTCATGTAAAACCACTTGCTAGGATACAAGTGGTTGTTTATGAAAAATAAGAAACTTGTTACGATACTTCATTGTTTGTTACCTCTTTTCAATTGTGCAGAATTAAATAAAAATATAATCAAATAATGATTTTGGTTCTGATATTTATAAAAAGCCTTTGAAAACTTTAAATTGGAAACAAGCATGCATGTGTTGTGTTTCAGGCATACTTAAGATACAGTTATTGGTGCATTGCATTGCCTTTTTATATACTAGGATCAATTCTTTTTTGAGATTACAACAGAAGAAAAAATGATCATGGTTTATGTTATAAGTGAACACCCAAAGGGTTGTATATAACAGTTTCGCATAGTTGAAGGCTCCCTTCAGTCAGGTGAACAGACCAAGAAGTACTATTTTTTCCACTGGAAAGAAATGGGAACTTAATGGAGCATAAATTAATGGTTTGTTGTCATTAGCAATAAAGATGCACTAACTCGCTGGGAGAATTACAGAATAACAGAATTGGAAGGGACTTTGGAGGTCTTCTAGTCAAACCTCTTGCTCAAGTAGGAGATCCTCTATTATTCTGGAAACATTATTCAATCTCTTCTTGAAAACCTGAAGAAATGAACCACCCACAAGCCGTAGAGGCAAGCCATTCCAATGATTAATTGTTCTCACTGATAGAAAATTTCTCTTTAATTCTAGGTATTATAATTTTTTCTTGGATAAGCTTCGATCCATTACTTCTTGTCTCTCCTCAGGTTCTATGGAGAATAGTTTGACCTCCTATTCTCTGTGACCACCCTACAAATATTGAAAGACTTCTATCACGTCATGTTTAGTCCTTCTCTTTCTTAGTCTAGACTTCCCTAGAAAGAAAAAAGGCAAACTTTTCGCTTTCCTGTTTTATTCTGGATAAGGGCTGAAAATCCTTCCAATTTTGCTGACAAAAGAAAGGACTTTTTTGTCTCCCAGAAGAAGAGTAGGATATTTATGGAAATGATGTAATGCATATGAGTGTAGGAAGTGATTTTGTTTGTGTACATGTTCTATATCCAAACATCTGAAGTGACTGCAGAGCCAAAAATCTTAAAGTGTCTTATTTCCTCCTTTATCTCCTTTAAACTGGTCCACAATTTGTTCACATATGTTCATATTTTTTATCTGATATTTTTGTTTGAGGTGTACATATGCAGAAAGATATTTATATACTGATGTATTTTCTTTAAAATATTCTTTTATAGTTTGGAAGAACAGAAGTAATTGACAATACTTTGAACCCAGATTTTGTAAGAAAATTTATAATGGATTACTTTTTTGAGGAGAGACAGAATCTGCGATTTGATTTGTAAGTTTACTAATAAACTTGGATTTTGATAATATAAGTGAATTGATCTCTCGTAATAGTATGGATAGCTATTTTGTCAGTAAACTACTTGCATTAGATAAGTCATATTTTATTACAGCAGTTTAAATTGTAATGAAGTGCTGCTTTTAAAAAACAAACTGCAATAAAAATTTTACGTGAAAAATTATTTTCTAAAATTATAGTTTTCATTATTTTATAGTATATTTTCAGATTAAGACAGTGTAAAAATTGTCCTGTGCTGCAGGCAGGTCAGGATACATCAATTTATCAGGAATTAACTTAAGTAACAGCAGAAATTATTTCTTATATCTCAGAACAATGTAGCAGATAAATACATGAAATTATATTACCACAATCTGTTGTTTCTTTTGCCAACCACATATGTATTTTTGTCCAGTATTTTTTTGCCTTTGTTCAAGTCCACCACATATAATAATATGACCCAGGAGAAACTTAGTTTTAAATGTTCAAAAGCACATTCTGTCTGCAGACAATTTACTGGATTTTTTTTTTTAACTTCAAAAGGCAGTTTAGGCATATTGATTTTGCTTGGACCTGAAAGCTCTTTTCATCCCAGTAGTTTTTGTTGACATTAAAGTAGTTTCAGGTCTGCCGCTAATCTAAAATAACAAACAAAATGTGAATTAGTTATTGTCATAAGATATTCTCAATCAATTGGTTCATATTGGTAATTCAAACTATTATTTTACTTATAGTAGAGACTTTTCTCAATGTTTGCATTCTCATGCAAGGATCTTACAGTTCCTGATTTATTCTGATTATCTGTGGTAAATGCTGTTAGTTCATGCTGCCTGTAGCACATTCCTTTTTACATCATTTAAATAAGAATAACAACAAATTTTAATGTGAAGCCATAAACCAGGTTTTGCTGTCATGTATCTTTGTTTACATAGTAAATCAAGAATGTAAGTTTGATGCCACATCATAATTTGTTTTGCTTGATTATTTAAGAAAAACAAACAGAAATAAATGAATAACGATACCCAAGTACTGTTTACCAACATTTAAAAGTATTATTTGAGGGAATCATGTAGTTGCTTCCTTTTTAATAGTGCCCACCATCTGGAACAGTATTCCCCCAGAGTTTCAAATTGCTCCAAGCATCCTGTTCTTTAATCCAGCCTTGAAAACCTGGCTATTTCCAATAGTAGGTGCCCAGTGTGGGAGAAGAATTTTATCTATGCATTAGTGTTTTAGTCCCTGGATTTTTAATATCTTTGGGGTCTTTAACTTGTACACTATCTAGAGTCGCGAAACGATATGTGGCTTATAAATAAACAATGATTTGTAATTGACATATGTAACAAACCCTTCAGAGTGATATGTATTTTTACTGTAAGTATTTTTCAATACAGATGTGCAATAAATACCACCTGTGGGCGGTATGTGGCCAGTGATTACTCCTCTTACACACAGACAGACCAGTCCTTTCTCCCAATTCAATACAATTTTTATTTTTTGTTTTGGCATTTTTGAGGGGTAGCTGAGCAAAATGGGTGGCATAAAATTTGTAGAGACAAATTTATAAGACAACATTTTATCCCTTGTAAAATGCTGAAACATCTGAAAACTTGAAATACTAATCCCACCCAAATTTTTTTTAGCTTATATCTTTTTTTAATGAATTTCCAGTGAGCTTTGTGATAAAGTTGTGAAGTAATGCCTAAATAGATACTATAATCTTAGTGGAGTACAAATCAGAAAACAAAAAAACCTTCATAATTATACTATTTATGTTCTGTCAAATACACTGGAATGCCAGTTAGAATCAGGGATTTCCTCTTATTTCCTATGTGTGCTGTACATGTTGTTCATCATTTTTTGTTTGTTGGCTGGTTTTCCATTTTGGAGATACATAATTGATTTAGCCCCAGAGTGCAAGATTAAGCTAAACCTGGAAAGCGGGTTTCTCACATAGTAGGTTTTATCTTGTTCATTGTCTCTCTATGCTAGCTTTAGTAAACAACTCCAGTAGTATGTCCTTGAATATTTTTGATAGAAAATATGAAATAAATCTATCATTTCTTTATAGGTATGATGTTGATTCTAAGAGTCCAAACCTTTCAAAGCATGTAAGTGCTTTAATTTAATGTTATAAATGTATCCATATAATATGTTATATTAATTGGGAATCTGGGAGCCAGCTGAGTATAGTGATCAAGGCACCAGGGTAGAAATTAGTCTCAACTTAAGCACAAAGGTATCTGGGTGATTTTAGGTCAGTCATCCTTCCTCAGCTGTAGGAAGAAGGCAATGGCGAACCACTTCCATGTGATTCATATTGTCAACAAATGTTGTCAAGAAAACTTGCCCAGGCAGTCTCCAGAGTCAGTACTGAATGAAAACTGGAATGAAATTCACAAGAAAGATTATAAGGTGGGGATAAAGTGAGATATTAGAACAGGTATTTGTTTAAAGCTTATTACTATATATGTCTTTTTAAAAAAATAGCTGTACCAATTTTGTTTTTAGATAAAGTATAATAATATGTTCCATTCAGATTAATATCTGTAGCAAATTTCATATACATATTTGAAAAGGATTGAGAGCAATGAGTAGGTACAATGAGCTCTTGACTTACCTACGGTCATTCTGTTCTCATAAACTGTAATTCTTGCATCCAGACATAATTTGTTGTTGTTGTTTTAATTTATTTATTTATTTATTTGTTAAATTTATACATCACCCATCTCACTTTTGAAGTGATCCAGAGTGACTTAATTTAATTATTCCTAATTATGATTTTATAACTAAATTGTTCATAAGTAATGTATTTCCTGTGCTGATAAATGTAATGAATATGGATGGAGTACTGCAGATGGAATAATGTCTAATGTCTTTTGTGATTTTCAGGATTTCTTGGGACAAGTGTTCTGTACATTAGGAGAGATCGTTGGGTCACAAGGAAGCAGACTGGAAAAACCAGTTATGTAAGCACATTTTTAATGATACAAATTTAGTAGCTCTGTGTTGTTGCAAGCCCAATGTTGTTTTCATAATTTTTATTTGTTCTCACAATGCTGATCTGAAACTGATAGAAGATAATATTTGTAGCTCAGGGTTGAACTGTGGAGTCCTTGGTGCTCTCTGAACTTGATGGTTTTCTTGCAGATGTTTTATTACCAAACTAGGCGACATCATCAGCACTGAAAATAACCAAAATCAGGTAGCACCAAGAACTCCACTGATCTGAAATTACAGGTAACCATTATAGCCCAACAAGGTCATTATCTGAGATAATTGTTTTCTCACTCAAACAGAGGGGACTTCATTTCTAACCCTGTAGGAATAGAATTTTCTTCCAACATATTGTTTTTTTTCCAATTAAATTAAATTGTTGAGTTGGTTTTGAAAATATGATACCTTTGTATTGATTTTTAAAATTGTATTGTAAAATAGAGCTGCCTGAAATACACTTACATGAAGAATTTAAATATCTTAAATAAAATCAAGCATTTAAATATATTTTTTGTCATATATTACATACATATAGCATTACATAAATGTATCTCCCTAGATAAAAATACATTCCTATTGCTATGAAATAAGTGTTTTATATAAGTCCATGAATTGTAAAAGTAAGATATCTGTTTGGCAGATCGAAACTTCCTTGGTGGAACCTGGTTGCCAAAGCAAAAGTGGCTGATCGAAGTAGCCTGCAGAAGTGTGTATTTGTTGTTGGAGGAGGGAGAGTAGCTGCTGCTTTCATTTGGAATGACTATGTATTGTTGCATACATATGCTTTGCTGTGGCATTATACATTGCTGTGGGACTGTGTGTGATACCTTTATTTATTTATTACATTTATATATGCTGCCCATCTCATTCTGCAAAGTGACTCTTGTACATATTGCTGCTTACAATATATGCTTATTATTTATAGTCATTTATAGTGGCTGGGTATCTTTTCAAATGCTGTACAGGTAGTCCTCATTTAGAGCCCAATGGAATGGTTGTCAAAAAGTAACTTTGCAGCCAGACTTCATATTTATAACCTTTGCAGATCAGGAGAGCTGAAGTACAGGTAGTCCTGGACTTATGACCATTGGTACTTTTGGGTGTAGATTGTAACTCCCTTCGTTCACTGAATGAAGGGAGTTACAGCCTATGTCCAAAGGTACAGCCTTTGCAACAGCCCCATGATAAAGTAATTAAAATTTGGGCACTTGATATTTGTGCCCCACTCAATCATGCTCCAACTCACCCCCCACCTGTTTATCTCTTCCCATCTCAACCACCCACCAGGATGCATAAAGTTACTATGTACCTGGAGGCCTCAGCCTGCTCACTGGCTACTTCTTCCTACCTCATCATGCCTGGGAAGCCCAGCTCCACTCCCCACCCCACCATGCCCTGGAGGCCTGGGCCCTCTCCCGACCCAGTCACACCTGGCTCCACTTTTGACTTTTGTCTGCAGCTGTGGATAGGCAGGCTCAGCCAATGCAAGGCTAGAAAGCTGGCAGTTGGAATCTTTGTGAAGGTTAGAAAAACACTTTCTACTTTTTCACTAGGTTTCTAGCTACACCTCCCATTGGCTGGGTGTACCTGTTAGAAGCTGCAGAAAAAGACAAATGTAAGTGGAACTGGATATGGTGAGATAGGTAGAAGACACAGTTCTCCTGGCCTGAAGCAGCTTTCTGCATGCTGGTGAGTCCTGTCGTCAGCCAAGGCCTCCCAACCCATGCCCAGTTTCCATACACCATTAAGTACTGGACTTCCCAGGTCTCCCTTACCTCCTGAGGCGCCCCTGCATGATCCTTTCATGACTGCAACTGGGAGAGCTAGGATTGAGTTTATTGAGTGAAGTCATGGTGTTTCATTTAACAACCACTTCACTCAACAACTGAGATTCCAGTCCCAAATGTAGTCATAAATTCAGGATTATCTGTAAGATTATAAGCACAGTCACTTAATAACTGACTTGCCACTCCCAATTGTGGTTGCTAAATGAAGATTATACTGTTATGCCAAGTTTAATGCTTATATGTACTGAGCTCTTACATGTTGTCAGCATGTAGAAAGTCTTTGCTGCCTACCTGTATTTGCGTTTACTGCATTCCTACACAGCCTTATTTCCTATGCTATAGTGCTGTTCTTATGCAGTATGTTTTCATTTGTTGCAGTGTTTGTATATACAACTTATACACAGTGTATATAATAATGCATATTGCAATGCTGTTTTTCCTTGATTACTGCTGCATCGTAATCTTAATCTTAATTTGCCTGGGGCATACTCCTAAATTTTGCTTTGTATATTTTCTTCTCTGTTTTATTGTTATTCTTACCTGCTTTGCTTGTTGCATGCTTTTGAATATGTCTGAAATATATTCAATTTTTGGCTTGCACCACTTTGTGCTCCTTATATCTCTTTTGCTTATATTCAGTGGCCTTTTAGTCTTTATGATAATAGATTATATGGCAGAGTTACTGAAAATATTCTCAGCCTTAACTTCCCATCATTGAACAAACAAAAAAATTGTCTTGAATTACATTTTAAGCACTTGGACAAATTATGAATCTAACGAAGTAGTCAAGGATTTTTTTAAAAAAAAACTTATTAAGCCATTGGATGGGGAATATTGGGCATTTATTCATCCATTTATTTGAAAAGTAACAGATATTGATAGATATAGTGGGTCAGGCAGTTTGGCCATCATAGTAGAAGAAAAGTGACTTATGTACTGTTCTCCCTACCCTCTAGTCCTAAGATCTTATTGATTCATTGGCTTTTCCTAAAAGTTGCGTTGTTGTAGGGTGTTGTGGGGAATGTGAAGTTAATAACATTAGTACATCAAACATTGATTCTAAATAAGAATTTTCTGTCACTGGCACAAAACTGTCCAACAGAAGTGTAGCAAGTTGTGATTTATTATAGATAATGTATCTTATGGAGGTGAGGTGGGCAGTGGCTTAGCAGGTAAGATGTTGAGCTTGTTGGCTGGAAAGCTGGGAGCTCACATTCAAGACTGAGTGCCATACAAACAGGGTGAGCTCCCATTCTTGCCCCAACACCTATCAACCTAGCAGTTCAGAAGCATATAAATGCAAGTAGATAAATAGATACCACATTGGGGGAAGTGCCCTGCTGACCACATGATCATAGAAATGTCTTTGGGGACAACACTGGCTCAATGGCCTTGAAAAGGAGATGAGCATCACCTCTACGTGACTAGTGGAGTAAACTCCGCAGGGACTCGTTTATCTTTACTTTTAATGTTTCACACATCTGCTATGTATAAGGATGTGTTATGGTCATTAAGGTTCTCACATCTATTCTGAATTAAGTGCATCACTACAAATTATTTATATTTATATATTTGCACTTTTCCTTAATTGAAGAACATTTTCTCTGACTCTTTTTTGTGAACAGGAAAGGCTGTTTTTGTAAATCACATTATCATTACTATAGTTGTTTTAAAAAAAAATTAAAAAAATTCTTTCATAGTAATTTGAATGTAAATAAACAAAGCACTTCTGATATGTTAAGCACAGTATAAGTTGTATGCATTGTGAATAGTATTCAACCTACAAGACATCCTCCCACTTTTTAAAAATTAGTTGTGTTATGTTGAAAAAAATCAAAAAAATCTTCACTTTAAAGAAAAGGCATTTTGTGCCCCAGAAAGCAGGAAAAAATGGTAAATTAACAACATCCATTATTGCTGTGCCATATAAGATGTGGACCTATCCTATTAAGTTTGCTTGCAACTTCTCTGTGAGCCTATCTTACTTGATTAGCTCCAAATAATCTTTTTTGAAACCTGAAGAAAAAAATTAAATTCAAGAAACTGTAGGTCACTAGTGCATTGCTTTTCTGTTTTCTTTCCTGTCCTTTCAGCTAGGGAAAAAGTGCATGTGCTAGTAGTACTATTGAAACGTATATGAAAGAGCAAACAAATCTGATAGAAATTATCTAGTATTCTATTTGTTTGGAAACTTTCTTTACATTTATATTTCAGTTACCCATATAATTTTTTTTAACAGAGGAATTCCTGGGAGGAAATGTGGCACAATAATACTGACAGCAGAGGAACTGAACTGTTGCCGGGTAAATTAAAAAAAAATGTTCACTGTGTAGCATGACCAGTCATTCTCTTATCAGCTCAACCTTACATACAGGATTGTTGTGGGGAAAAGTAGAAAGAAGGTGCGTGGTACACAGTGCCTTGAGTTAATGGATGAAAGGTAGGGAGGGAAGGAACAAAGGAAAATGTTCTTTAATAGTTAACTGGAATCAATAAAAACACTTTTCCCTTCGACTATAATTCATTACAGTAGCAACCAATTCCCTAAAAAGACAATGGTTCTCTAAAGTTGAAAAGATTCCAGAGAGGAGACTCGCTAGAACCCAAAAAGCAAAAAAAGGTCAAATCTTAGCCCCATCTTGCTGTGATTGCATAGATCCTAGGAGCTCTTGTATGGTGCTTTTCACTCTTCATCTTTATCTTGAAAAGTATCCACAAAACAAAAGAAGCTTCTTCTGAATATCAGCATTCTTTTCTAGATGACTACTGAATTACAATCCTATGTCATTGCATAACGAGCTACTACAAATCCACAATATTGCTATTAGAAGGCATCGTGATTGGAAAAGCAGAAGTCACCTGCTATCTGAAATTTTCCAGCCAATGGTTCCAAAAAAAGAAATATATTTATCTAGCTCACAAGAGACTCTTTGGGGGAATGTTTTTGGTGATGCCTTAACCAGACACCTCAGTATGGGTGGAACAACAGATCCTCTAGCAATGGCAGTGGTAATGGTAGCATGGCCACTGGCTACTTCAGTGAAGCAGGTTGCTGACCTCAGATGTTTTTCTCAAATTGGAATTTTCTTAGGGAATGTGGCAACATTTTCACTCCATTCCCAGTATTAAAACACTCAGATGCTTTCCTTCAACAATCTTTATTTCTGAGAATGAACAAGGAATATCATGATTCAGTTTGTTATCTGCCCAGCTACTCAAAAGAGAGTTCTGAAATTCACTCTTGCCCCCCTGAGCTGCCATAAATCCAGAAACACTGACCAATATACTTTTCAAACTTCCTCTTGCCGCTACCTTGATTTTTTCTGCTACAATTTTTTATTATATTTAGTATATACTCTTAACATCTATTTCCATTCTTAGATAATATCACAGGAGGGTGTGTATGTATGTATGTATGTGTATATGTATATGTATATCTGACAGGTAGAGACCCTGGGCTTAAAATGTGTGATATCATTCCATCTTAGTATTAAAAATCCAGGCAACTAATAAATGTTTTAAAGACTTTCATTACCTTTATTCTTTATTCTAACTTTATTATTAGAATATTAAAAAATTAAATTGTGCATATTTTATGTAAATTGTTCTATGTGGTTTATGAATTAATATTTCTGTTATCCCTTTATTTTTTTAGGAAGCTGTTTTGATGCAATTTTGTGCAAACAAATTAGACAAGAAAGATTTTTTTGGGAAATCTGATCCCTTCCTGGTATTTTTTCGTAGCAATGAAGATGGCAGGTAGATGTTCACATTTGTTCTGCTAAATACTCAGTCTTATAAGCTTTAAAAGTGATTACTGGATTCTCTTCGTAATCTATGAAAAGTTTTCTCCTTACTTTCATAGCGTTATCAGCATTTCTTTATGGATCAATATCCCTCTAAAATATCCCTGTAAAAACAGTAGTATCTATAAGAGAGATCTAGTTGTCCCAGTGAAACACCACTTGAGCATGAGCAAACAGTGTGCTGCAGCTGTCAAAAAAGCCAATGCAGTCCTGGGCTGCATCAACAGGGGTAGAGCATCAAGATCATGAGAAATCACAATACCACTTTATATTAAATATTAAAGCCAGTTCTGATTATCATGATAAAAAAAAGATGCTAAGGCTCTAGAAAGTATGCAGAGTACAGCAACAAAAATAATGAATTGTCTAGAAGCTAAATCAAATGATAGTGGTTGCGGTAGTTAATATGTCTAGCCTATCAAAGAGAAGAATTAAGGGGACATTATAACTGTCTTATAGCACTTTGGGGCTTTCATAATGAAGAGGGCATTGGCTTATTTACCAAAACAATAGAGTGCAGAACAGAAGTAATGGGTAGATTTTTGTTAAAGAGAGATCCAATCTATAGAAGTAAGGTTAAATTTTTTTGACAGTGAGAACAATTAATCAATAAAATAGCTTGCTTCCTGGAGTTGTGGGTGCTCTATCACCGGAGATTTTCAAAACTAGAGTGGACAACCATTTGCCCAGAATGGTATAGGATCTCTTGTGATGTGCAAGGAGTTGGATTAGAAGATCACTGAGGTCATTTACAATTTATAATTCTATGTTCTATGTAATTTAAACTTGTTGATTATGAAAGAACATGTAATTCCCCAGTGATTTGTGATGTTAGGTAGAGGGAACAGTTATAATTAGATACCATCTCCAAAGCTATAAAAACATAAAGTTATCACAATCCTCTGCTCTGCTTGCTTTGACTTCTATTATCTTTCTGTTCTGCACTGATCATGTTTTTTTTTTAATTTACAAATGTTCATTCGAACTATGAGATATCAGAGCTTTCAGAGTTTTTCCTGATGGCAGATAATAAATACAAAGTGAAAAATATTTGTTTTTTGTTTTAGTTTTACAATCTGCCACAAGACAGAAGTTATAAAGAACACTTTAAATCCAGTATGGCAGGCATTCAAGTTATCAATCAGAGCACTTTGTAATGGAGATTATGACCGGTAAGTGAAGCAATTTTTATTTAAATGTGTCAAAATGCTTATAAGATTGTTCATTTTAGTTGAATCCTTTTAGAAACCTTTTAAAATCCTTTTTTAAAAGTTTGAATTCATAAAAAATATTAATATTTTATTACTTATGTGAATGTCCACCAACCTAGTCTGATGTACATGTTTACTTAGATGTAAAATCCAATAATCCCATATAAAGTTAAGTTACTGTTCATAAGAGTACAGCCTAAATGAAATAAAGAACATTTTTAGTATAATAGATGCTATTTTTTCTACAGATGATTGACAAGCAGATAAAAAGCAAAATGTCAGGAAACAAGAAATTACTGCTGCTAGTACACTAAGATATTAATTACTGCTCTGTATTATTAAAAAGTAAACATTGATGATGATGCTTTCCTCAAGCCAAACTATTAAATTTCAGGGAAATGTCTTCTTGCTTAAAATAGATTGGATAAAAATAAGACTAAGAAGCTTCAACAGAATACATGGTACTCTCATTCATTTCATAACATCTATCATATCAAGAGATGAATCTTGAATACTACATTCAGTGCTTCTGATAAATAAATTCAATTTAGGTGATTGCCAACATTACTGATACAATCGCTACTTCAACTGATCTATCTTCTCTTCCCCCTTTGCCACCTTCAGTGTGAAACTCCAGGCTACATTATAAGCCACAGAATGGAGGAGGAAAGTTTCAGAGCAGTCTGTCAAGGTATTCTGAATTAAACCAAGTGAAGAAAAAGTAGCATTTGCAGTTGATAAAATGAGTTACATGTTTGCATAGAAAATCTGCTGACTTTCCTTTTCTTCATTTCATTGTCAGAACAAAGTTCTCTCCCCCCCATAAGAGAGATAAATTAATTATAATATATTTTCAATGCAGAAATGCTGAATTATATAGATTAACCTTGATATTTTTTAAAAAACAAACAAATATTTAGGAGACTTGTTCAGTCTCACATATTTGTCTCTGGACACTTGGCATCTTCAATTAATATGCCAGAATTCTGCTTTCTTAAAAAGACATTGTGTTTTCACTAGTCAGTTTTCTTTGCTTTTTATGAGTGCCATCCATTGATGGAATGCAAAATATTAATCTAGTGCACACATAAAAATCCTATGAGTTGTTTATGTGCAGTTTATGAGGTAATACTTATATCAATATTTATCTAGACAAGTACAAATGATTATAAATGATATTATTTAAATAGTCTGGTTTTTGTATGGAAATTAGTTGTGAGTCCTAACCAGTTTTCAGCTGAAACAGAATTGAAAAAGGTTATGGGCATTTCTGTAATATAAAGTAATTGATTTTGGAGATCTGATAGCAATTATTGTTCTTAATAGACTTAATATATTACTTTAAAAAAACCTGAGAAATACAATTTAATTTGCCATGAAATAAGCACTAAAATATTTCTTTTTGAAAGCAGGCAGCTCAATTAAAATTATGGCTACAGTTCAAATTGACATGGACTAGAAAGTATTCTTACAGAAAATGCTAATATATTCTGTGGTTTGAAATATGTAGCTTTCTTTATCGTTAATTTGTACTACTTTGAACTTTAAATTTATGAATAAATATGGTTATCCATATATATGGACAACATTTAACATTAGTGATTCAAAGTATCTAGACATAATTCCTCAGAAGCAGCTTCATCAATTTATTGTTTGTCTGAACTGCCTTCCTCCAAAAATTCTGAGGAAGGCGAAGTGACCCAAAATGATCTATTGATGTTTAAGAATCCAATCTGGACAAGCTGATAGGCTTCATCTGACTTGGAAATGAGAAAGAGGTAAAAGCAGTTTTAAAAATCATTGATTTCTTTCTTCATGACACAAATTCAATGAAACATTCCTTCAGGGAAACATTCCTTCATCTTATCAAAGCAGCAGTAGTAGTATCGGCTCTTATGAGGAGATCTGCAAAGCTGAAATCTTTATTAGTATTTAAAGATGAACATAATTTATAAAACTGTGGCTTCCCATTAAGCAAGATGGTTAATGTTGTATGATATCCATTCTTGTGAATGAAGAATTTGTTCCCCTTGAAATATTTCTCTGGGAGTAGATCCAACAATCCACATAATTCCAATTGAGTGTTCTTTTAGCATATTCTAAAATATCATACAGATAGTTTTATACTCTAGCAGCAGTATCTGCCTCATTGCTACATCTGCCTGTCAGTCATCTATGGAATGAGAAGTTGGGATAATTGGACCTACCTTCAGAGAAATGTGTTTTTCAGGTAGGGAAAAATCTTAATTATTTTTTTCATTTATACAATTCGATTAAAAATATTTTGTTTCATTACATTTATGTAGTTTTGGATCATCTGCCATTTCTTTACATTATGTACCTGTAGATCCTTTTACATTCTACCCATGCTTGTTTCTTCCAAGGTCATAAAACTAATAGAATGACTGCTAAAAGTTACAAAATAAATAAGAACAGATATTGAATGCTTTGTGCCAATGACTGAAGATTTGGTTGTTCCTTAATCATGCATTAATGTATTTGTTTAATTAAAAAGTTTAGTATTTCAGTTTATTTAAAAAATAAAATACAAAATATTTACATTAGCTCATTTCTTCATTGCAATAAAATCTAAGTTACATAGATCAGTTTGGGTGAAATAATAAAGCCAAGTGTTCGTTAAACTTGTATTTATATCAGTCCAGTCAACTGATATAATTCATGTTGTTTGCATCAATTTACTTCATTTATTTCTTAACATTTGTGTTATGTATATAATTTTATGTAAGTTATGTGAATTACATAATTATATAAATGATATCAATAGATGTAAATGACATATAAATTACAGCAGTTGCCTAGATTGTTTTGAGAACAATAGATTTTATTATTTGGAAATTAAATCTCATCTGAAATTCTGTTATATCTGAAATCTGCTGAAGAGGAGACTACAAAATTGAGGTTTTACTCTATCTTCTCCCCTGTGGAACCTTATATTTGGATACCCGCTTTTGGAATATCAGACAGGTTACATAAGATGTATATTTTTCTCAGTCAAAGAAAGAATAATCAGCTCGATTTTTGAGTAACTAGTTGGATTTTAAAGATTTTTTATAATGATCTGAGATTCAGTTGTACATTATCTTAATACTTACCTCTTGAAAGGATACCTTGAGACTTCTATAAAAGAATTATATTGCCCTATAAATTTGAGCAAAATGATTGGCAGTAATAGTGCAGTTCAAATAATGTATTTTTTACTCTAGAATGTTTTCTTTATTTTTTTACAGAACAATTAAGATAGAAGTTTATGACTGGGATAGAGATGGAAGGTAATTATTATATGCACCACTAAATGTACAGAAGATTACAGTATTACTTATATTTTTAATGCTAGCTATTTGGGGTGTTATGAAGATGCATTTATCAATTAATTTTACTGAAATATTTAAGATTGGAATATGCTTATTAAGAGAAAAGACATGAATCTTAGCAACTCTTACTGCTTGCCATTTCCTTACTTCTGCTATCATTTATACACACATACACAAATACAAACATATATGTATATACACTGTACTTCTACACTGAGCATACTGGTGTGTGGAAAAAATTCTGATAAAATGCATTTGCCTCTTCACTTTTGAGAGACATGCTTTGAATTTTTATTTCTTTTATCATATAGAACCCCAACCTTTTAGGCACCAGGGATCAGTTTCATGGAAGACAATTTTTCCACAGACCAGTGGGAGGGGGAGGATAATTTTGGTTTTGCTCACTCACTCACTGCTTACCTCCAGCTGTGTGGCCCAGTTTCTAGTAGGCTACGGACCTGGGGGTTGGAGACCCCTGTTTTAGTAAACAAAGAAAAGTTAATTTTTGAAAAGTGGCTGATGTGATATTTTTATCAAGAATCAAACTCTTATTTTTTGATGCTTTTGACCCTTCTTTAAAGAAAAAATAGTGACTTAACAACCAAACATTTGGCTCCTTCTTTTAAGTATATATGCACTCCGCAGCACCATTAACTACTTTGCCTCCCTGTCCAATTAGTTAGCTATCCCCCCAAGCTAAGTATTTTATGGATCACTACCCTAATTGTTTCTTGGCCAGCAGATCTCTGAAATTAGTTACTTTAAACATTAGTACTGTCTTTCTGAATCTTTAATTTCTGTTAATAACAGCGTGGTGTTACAGAAGATCAACTAATGGCCAAATGCATACTATTGAGAATATGAACATTGCAGAGAGCTTGCTGTTATTATTTATAGATACTTGAAATATTGAAATCAATAGTCTCCAAAATTATGAACAATTAATTTCAAAAAAAAACCTTGGGCAAATATATGTGTCATTGTATTGTAATGCTTGATTCTATTAATGTGAATATTTCTTTGTTTTTTCTAGTCATGATTTTATTGGAGAATTCACCACAAGCTATAGGGAATTGTCTAGAGGACAGTCACAGTTTAATGTATATGAGGTAATGAGTTAAATTGATTTCCCCTCCTTTCTGTATCTTTCCTTATTTTAAGAAATTAATACTCATCACCTCAAATCTTTACTTAAGGCTTATTAGAGAAATTGAGAAAAGGTAAAAACAGTCTTTGGAACCTGTCTACTCTTTTCTTCTCCCATTACTCAGGCATATTGGTTTAACTACAAAGATAAACTTGTTCGCTACAAAAAAATCAGGATTTTATAGAATTAAAATTAATTTCTTTTTCAACCCTTTACACCTCACCAATTAAGACTTATTATTTAAAGTATGATGTATTATATACTTAATTTAAAAACATAAGAATCTCTTAAATACAATATTATATATAGCTGTAATGTTAAACATGACAAGTACTTTTAAAAGTCTAAACCAAAGTTCCCCAAAGTGGTCATTATCAGTTCCAAGGACAATGGGACTATGCATTCTTGGTTTGTTGTTATTCTTTGCAGTGTTATTAGTTAAACACTATTTATTAAATTATTTTTACATAATAAACATTTGGAGTTGGTGAATGATCTAAAGCTTCTTGAAGAGGTCAATGTGTTGAAGAAGTTGAAAACCCCTGGTCTATATGTTTGAGAGAAATATTTGGGAAAGCATCCCTTTTTGTCTTGGAATTGCTCTTAACATCTGTCTTAATAATCATCAAGTGATGAAAATCTATAGATGCACTCCACAAAAATGTCCCTAAAGTGCTTTTTTCCAGAAGGCAACTGTATTTTCTTGATTTTTTTTCTTTGAAAACATTTTTCTTCTTATCCAAGAAGTTTCGATGAATCTTGTTGTTGTACCACTATAAGTTACTAGTCAACCTATTTGCATAGTACTAGGATTAAAATAGGAGATAGCACAGAGTCAAAAACAGATCATGCAACAAATCTTATTACTTGCATTCTTTGACAAAGTGACTAAATTAGTGGGCTAGGAAAATGCTGCAGAGATAATATATTTGGATTTCAGTAAGACATTTGACAAAATAAAACATAATCTACTTCCTGGTAAGCTAGAAAAATGTGGGATAGACAGTATCAGCACCAGGTGGATATTTAACAGGCTAACAAAACACACTCAACATGTAGTCCTGAATGGAACTACAACTACATGGAGGGAAGTAAGCAATGGAATACCCCAAGTTCTGTCTTAGGCCCAATGCTCTTCAATATCTTCATAAGTTGTTTAGATGAGGGAATAAAAGGGGAACTGATTAAATTTGTAGATGATGACAAGCTGACAAAAATAGCCAAAATCCCAGAAGATAGGCTCAATATCCAGGTGGATGGAGGCTAAAACATAAGAAAAGTTGCAGGAACTGGATATATTTACTATAAAAGTTCCTGCAACTGGGTGAAGAGAAAGATTAGAGGTGACTTGATAGTAGTGTTCCAATATTTGAGAGGATGCCACAAAAAAAGAGGGGAACAGCTTATTTACCAGAAAAAGCAATGGATGGAAACTAACCAAGGAGAGGAACAGCCTAGAACTAAGGAGAAATTTCCTAACAAAGAGAACAAGTGGAACAGATTGCCTTCAGAGATTGTGAGTGTTCCATCACTGGAGGTTTTTAAGAAGACACAACCAGCCATTTGTCTAAAATGGTACAGGGTCTCCTTGAGCAGGGAGTTGGACTAGAAGGTCTCCTAGGTCCCTTTCAACTCTGATGATGTTCTACATTCTAGAGTTATTTAGAGGGTCATTATTCCGTATAACATTCAGGATTTTCCACGATAACGCGCTCAAAATATTTTGATAGTACTTTTCAATGTGGCACAATCACTGAAACATTGGAAGTTTCTCCTAGGATAACATGTTATATCTCTGCTCTGTGCAGTGCATTGGTGGCCAGTTTTCTTCCATCGACTGTCTTCTCACTTCACATTCCAGACCTTTTCACTACATCAGGGGTATCAAACTTGAATTTCATTGAGGGCTGCATTGGGGGTGGCAGAGGTCGTGGCCAGGGGGCGCATGACCAGTTCAACATCATTCGTATCAGGGGTGCCTGTGGTGGCCTGAGCACTCTGCCAGTGAAAATGCACTCCCGGGCTGTGATGGCCTCCTGCAACCAACCCTCTGCCAGTGAAAAATGAGCTCCGTTTTCACTGGCTGTGGCACTGCAGGCCAGTCCTCCACCTTTCCAGCCTTGAGTTTTTGACACCCCTGCACTATATCATCCAGATGAATGACAGGAATTAACCCTTTCTTCTTCATCATTACTGTTTCATTAATTTTATTCCCATTCCCTCACAATCAGGATGAGTCCAAAGTTAGTTAAAGCCAACCTTATTGAAAGCCTCATTGTTTCATTGACAGTCCACTTGACAGACAAAGGGATTCTCCCTTAGTACTTTAGAAACTTAGAAAAGCCTACAATTCTTACTTTTCCATCCTTCCATAATTAACTCCAAAGAAAAAGATACAGTAGCAGCCAAGGGAGCCCATGCAAATTCATATTTACTTTGGAAAAGTTAGTTGTTTGTGTATAATGGATGTTAAAGGGATACAGTTGAATTCTAAAGGTGTATGAAACAAGAAAAACTTGCATTAATATTGAATATACTTTATTTACTTATCTTCCTAGGTAATAAATCCAAAGAAAAAAGCAAAAAAGAAAAAGTATGTTAATTCGGGAACAGTTAAGTGTCTGTTTTTATTACTTCATTTCCATGCTTTGTATTATGCTGAAGTAAGTTACGGTTCATTGCACAGTCAGCCAGATGTTCAGATTGAATTTCGCATTTTTGTCTGTCTAACAAGTTCTTCCCAAGGACCTGTGATAGGCCGATGTGAATGTTTTATGGTGTTATCGTTGCAGGATGTAAGGTGTTCTGAGCAATTGGCTGGTGGTGAATTTGTCAATATTATTATTTATTAAATTGATTTGCCACCCACTCCTGCCATAAGGTGACTCAGGACAGTTACAACATTATAATGAAAACATAAATATATAAAATCGCATTTAAATTACTGCAGTTAAATTCTGGAAGAATTTACATAAGGAGCCTCCAAAATTTATCATCACTGAGTTTAAGATTGCTTGAAATATTAAAAATAGTGAGCAAGCCTTGGTCTGGTACAGCTTTGAGATTTTCACTTAAGACTTAATATAGTCTGGTTAAAATGCATAGAGATCAATATAAAGCCTGAATAATTTTCTGTCCTAGGAAATAGTGATTAAACTGTCAGTAATAAAATTCATATGTGAAAGTGGTGAAGGTCTTTTAATAAATGTGTCATTTAGCAGAAGCCAATAAGTTCTTCCAAAACATTTCAGAAATTAAATCCAAATGGCTCAGTTATTCTGGGGAAACAAAAGCAGATAACTGTACTGCTGTTCTTATTCACACGTATAAAGTGAAACTAGGAATAATAACCTTGAACTTTGAAAGTTTTGTCTCTCCGTGTTTTGTTTCGCTATTTACACAGTTGGCAATCATTCATGCTAGATCAAGCAGTACTTTTAAAACATTAATTTAAGAGGTAATGCCGGTGATCTCTGAAAACAAAAGTGCATGCATGCAGTTGGACAGACAGAAGCTTTATTTCAGTCATTGACCAATAAAATTACATTCATTAAAATGAATAATATAAAAAGTATACCCTAACAAGAACTATTAGTAATCTTTTGGGGACAAAGCTTACACATAAATGTAGTAAATTGTTGCTACTTTTAGAGAAACATTTTTTTTAAATTGTTTAATAGTGCAAACAAAAGAGTGTGTACCCTGAAATTTTAAATAATAGAAGGATAACCTGCGATTATCTCTGGCAATAACGTGGGCAAAAAATTTCTATGGTATCCATATCATAGAGGAAATACTGTGTTTCAAATGGGATTTTCCTATATTTCCCTTTCAAGACAGCTGTGTGGAGAGCATTAAATCAAGTTAAAATAAGGCTCATCTCAATTTAGGAACAGTAATTGATCTAAATATGAGGTTGGTTTAGGCACTCATTGGGTTATTTGCAATTATATTATAAAAGAAAGTAGCAATTTCTGTTGACCTTCTGTATCTAGGTAAGATCCTTTGCCATACTATTGATCGAGTTTGATCTGACTCTAAGGTTAATATGGCATCATTGGAGAAACCATAGAGACTCTGTTTCTTTTGGATCACTATTTCCCAGGAAGTTTGAGATAGTTTGCTGATATTACATGGATCAGAGGCATATAGTCTGAGTCCACTT
This sequence comes from Laticauda colubrina, assembly GCA_015471245.1. Lineage (NCBI taxonomy): Eukaryota > Metazoa > Chordata > Lepidosauria > Squamata > Elapidae > Laticauda > Laticauda colubrina. The sequence goes on along the minus strand of BLBF01000022.1, from coordinate 3,035,084 downwards.
GCTTGCATTACATGAATTGATAGGAGAAATCCTCCAAACAGAGCTGTCTATAGGGAAATGATAGGACTTTTCTCAATAGCTGTGGATTTTGTAAAGTGGAGAAAAAAGTTGTTCCTGATACATACCAGGATCAAAATTTTTTACTTTATTGCATAATGAAAAGTTTTAAATAAATATAAACTTTTCCAATTTAAAACAGTATTTCAATATTCTAAAAATAGATGTTCTTTATCTATATGGCTGTTTTGAAAATTAATGTTCATTACTTCTTACGTATTATTTGTTCTCAGGTAACATTACTTTCCTTCCTCGTGGAAACAGAAGTTTCATTTCTCGACTATATTAAAGGAGGGTAAGTAAATACTCCAGAAAACTGATTAAAAACAAGATTTTACTTCCATTAAGAATAAAATAGGAGCATAAATAGCTCTTCTTTGTATTAATTTCTTATAGACACATTGTTTTAGGTATGGTTGTCAGACCTCTGTCAAATGTAAAGACATAATACTACTAAAATATGTTTATTAGGACATGAAAAATCAGAAATAACAGATTTATTATAGCAAAACTATAAAGCCATTATAAAAAATTCCAGTGCCTTCTGTATCAAATGCAAATTCTATTTATACTACAGTGAGTATTCAAATTTCTTGTGCCTCTTTCTCCTGCTGCTCTTTATATAAAGGCTAAAAGCAATTACTTGTGGTACCAGCCTGATGGAGGTACCAGTCTTCCAATCATGTGAGACCTAAATTTCCAACAGTATAAAAGAATATCACAACTTAGGAGTTTGGATTGTTATCATAAATATTTTATTATATTTTATTTATTTTATCATAAATATTATTAAGAATAGTAAATAAATAATATATGCTGTGTGATGCTGTAGTTGTTTTCCTGCAGATGTTCCATTACCAAACAAGATAACATCATCAGTGTTAGAAGGGAGTGGGCTTTATTAAATTATATTTGTACAGGAGAACACAGTTCAGAAATGCAATTAAATCAATAAATTATCAACCACCTGATAGATTTAAATGTTAAAACATCCACCCAAATAAAAATATGTAGCAAAAAAAACTTTAAAAACACCAAGGTCTCAAAATTAATTTATAATAAGTAATATTAAGTAATAAGTAAGTAATATCATAGTAAAGCATAGCTTATCATTTTGCGGACATGCTATTATGTCCTAATTGAACTCTTCACATGTGGATCTGGTTGTTCATGTCGTTTTAAATCTTTCAGAAATTACAAACTACTAGGATTGTTACATTGTTGTTTTGTTTTGGTTTCTTTTGCATGATTGTTTAACATTTGACCTAAAGACAGCTTTTGAAACATGAAAGCCTGTTTTTACTTTCTGACATTTAAATTAAAGGTATTAGATATTTAGTATATGGTTTGTCTTAATACATGTACTATCCAGGTGAGGATTTATCTGTCGTAGGCCTCTACATTTTTTAGTGAAATGATGTACTTTCACTTATAAATTATTTTTAGTAGCTGTATTACAGTTACAATATATTTGTCTCATCGCATGGATTAATCCTTTGTGAGGGGATTATACTTTTAATTGTGATCATCTGCCTAAATTTATACACAGACTTAAAAATAAGGAATGCTCCAAATATATGACTTTCCTGTATCAGTTCATACTCTTTTGAATGCCATTTTCATAATGAAAGTTTGGTTCTACTTTCTAAAAGATAATATATTCAGTATAACTTTAATTTTTGAATAATGCAGCTTGTAATTTATATTTTGGAACCTTTATAATTAAGTATATTTTATTGTTTTTTTTTCTTATTATATTCTTTATATACTAAACCTCAGTCTTGAACAATTTGTATCATTTATGCTTTCTTTCAATAGGACTCAAATCAATTTTACCGTGGCTATTGATTTTACAGCTTCAAATGGTAAGAGTTGTGTAGTTTATTCACTTAAGTTGGATATATCATTCAGCTTTCTAAACATTTCAATTGTGGGAAATATTTTGAGGTTATATGCTTTCATTTTGGCATACCATATTCCAAAAACTTAATGCAAATAAATTACAGTGGTTTGGAAGCAAAAGTTCCTTATCTAAATAGAAAAGTACTAACAACTTCATTCTGCATATTCTCACATTATGCTAAGGATTTCCCAATATTAATAAGTGTTGCTTCAGGAGGCACTGAATGATGAAGCAAGAAGGGAGGAAATAAAGTCCTTTTATTAGAGACATTTCTGTCTATAGAAATGTGGATCTAAGCCAGTGCATTCAAACTGAGAATGCATTATTAAGCACTAGAGAGAGAGTTCTTTGTTTTGTTTGCTGTGAAAAATGCTGTTCTGTATTTCAGTAATCTAGCATTGACTGCCTAAATTCCTTTCTGATATATTATTAGAAAAAGATGGGAAGCCTTACGTTTCTGAAAGCTTTTAATTATCTTACTCATGAGGGCTATTAAAATGCTATTTGTTTTTGGCATTGTATGCTTATAATCATTGTTATTTACAGTAAAAAATCAAGTCTAAAATTCTAAGTTTGCATATCTGTAGAATGTGGTTATATTTGTATGCAATTTATGATAATAATTTATATATACAAACACAGAGATGGCTTTTTAGGCTTGTTTTTTAACACCAGAAATCTATGGTTTTATATGATTAAAAAAGATATAAATGAATCTAGATCTTGGAATCACATGATGCTTCCTTCCCTTCTTTCTATCAATATTGCTGGAAGAAATAGTTTTATTAATTAAACTTGCCATATATTATGAAATACCAACTCTGCTCAATTTTAATTATTTTTAATTAACTTGAAGGCAGCTTTTGTTGCTTGTTTTTGTTTTCAAAGTCAAATGAGCTCATGAAGCCTAGCAGAAAATTAAAGAAAACAAGTGATTGGGCTATAGAAGACCTCCAAGGTCCCTTCCAGCCCTGTGATTGTACAATTCTTCACATAATCTTAGGAGGTTCAAAATCATCCACAGGCTCTAATGCTTACAGTGAAATGTGGACATCTGTTTTGGATGTGATTATGTAAAATTTTAGATACTTTTCATAGAGACATTTTTAAAAGTTTTTTTTTTTTTTAAGAACCTGAAGCAGGTTTATCTGAAGCCTTTGATTTAGAGATAAGTTAGTCTCTCAATCTCCATTTCTCCATTTTGGTGACTATACTAGATTATCCAACATCTGGGTCGAACTGTTGTTGCACAGTTTTCAAATTTAGCAAAATTAAAATTGCCATGATTTAATATAATTTTAAAAATGACCAAAGCAATATGCCTCTGGACCAGGGGTAGGATTCTACTGGTTCTGTCCACTTCTGTAGAACCGGTTGCTCTGAAGAGCAGCAATAACAGACATCGGTTCTATGTCTGCTGCTGTTTTGGCCCACCCGCCCGCCTGGGCTCTTACCTGACTGTTATTTCCTGCATTTTCAACCACAGCTGCTTTGCACGACATAGCTGCCATTGAAAAAGCAGGAAAAAAGGGCTTTTCCAACCACTGCACACTTGCATGCAACGCTGCTCAGCTATCCGGGCAGCTCAGCAGGCTGTAAATTGCACTCTGGCAACTTGCGCATGCACATGCGCGCATGACGCAGAGTAACAGAACCGGTAGTTCTATAGGTCAGATCCCATCCCTGCTTTGTGCCCATTTAGCCCATTAAATTTTTAAATTGAATATAGTAAAAAATATACTTGAAGAAATACTTAACTTTGCTGTCCACATTTTGGAAAAGTTGGGTAGCTTTTTCATCACTAACAAATTTATTGTTTAAGTCTGTTTTATTCACATGGAAAAGAAGGCAGCCTTTGATGAAATAATAGGGATTCAGTTCCCTGTGGGAGGAAGGTAATATAGTTGAGGGCAGAGATAATGAGAAATATATATTGATAGTACAAATAATATATGTTAAAGTAGCAGTTAGAGAAATTTTTGCTCATACACTCATATCTTGGTCCTTGACTGCTTTGAAACTTGGTACTCAAACATATTTTGTCTCAGTAGTCTTGTTTGTTTGGTATTCAACGTGCAAGCTAGAACTTGTCAATGATGGTTGCTTCATGACTCACTACCCTTTCCAGCTGAAAAAAAGGGTCATGCATTAGTCACGCAATAGCTCTTGCCCTGTGCTCATCCCCTTGTGGTCTGGTCTTAGCTTGTCGTCATTTTGTGTATTTTTGCACTTTTTTTCTCACTAGTACAGGTAAAGTGAAATTTTATTTTATTTAATCTAAATAATTATATTTAGGTTTATTTTTTATATAAATTAATGATATACAGCTCCATACCACTTTTTACATATCGCCTTAAAAGTGTGCATTGTCCTTAGTTTAGGAACACATTCAATTTATTTACATTATGAGCTGTGGTGGCGCAGTGGTTAGAGTGCAGGATTGCAGGCGACTTCTGCTGATCACCAGCTGCCAGATCAAATCTCACCAGGCTCAAGGTTGACTCAGCCTTCCATCCTTCTGAGGTGGGTCAAATGAGGACACAGATTGTTGGGAGCAATAGGCTAACTGTAAACTGCCTAGTGAGGACTGGAAAACAATGAAGCGGTATAGAAATCTAAGTGCTATTGCTAATGTTCCTTATGGGAAAAAATTGTTTGGTATTTATCATTGTTGTCATTCGTCCTGCCTCCTGGAACCAGTTAATGAGTACCAATGAGTAGCACTGTATAGAGAGCCATATAAACATATATGTACTTTACATGTAAAGTCACATCGACTAAACATCTTCTACGTATATTTTTTTAAAAAACAGGTAACCCTGCACATCCAACATCACTTCACTACATGAATCCATACCAACTGAATGCATATGGAATGGCATTAAGGGCAGTAGGTGAAATCATTCAAGATTATGATACTGACAAAATGTTTCCAGCTCTAGGTTTTGGTGCAAAACTGCCTCCGGATGGAAGAATATCTCATGAGTTTGCCTTGGTGAGAAATTTGTTTGTTTGTGGCTATGTTGCTCTCCTCCTCCCAAACCTCTGGTAAAAGTGTAGCTTTTAATTTTTGGAACTGAACATCTACTTCAGTTGCTAAAGGCACATCCCTGATTCATCAATATCGTTCTCATTATCATGACTTAAAAGCAAACATCCCTCCTAACTTAAAACAGCAATTCCTTCCAGAGATCATATTACATGGCCACTCTAATAGAAGATGCTGAATTATATTTACTTTATTTACTTTACTTTCCCATATGAAATGCCTCACAAATTACTAAAATAAGCACTCTGGTGAAGTAGGGAAAAAATTAGGATTTACAGTCTTGTAATTGCAGTCTTTGGTAATAGTCTTGGGGTAACTAAGTGAACTTAAAAAGAAAAAGGCCAGAAGTGAAGGATGTATGATCGGGATTCCTATCATAGTTTCCAGAATCTTGTGGCCTCACCTCCCTTACCCAGATTTGGAGATTCTGAGTGGATAATGGGCAAAATGGGCGATTTAAACTTTGCAGTTACTTACTTCATCCCTTAAAACCCCTGAAACTTATCCTAAAATACAGTTTTCCTACTTTTTTTTAAAGTCTTAGCTCATGCACTGTTTGGTGACTTTATCAGTCATTATAATATTTTATAAATAACATTCTCAGTAATTAATATATTTTTCTGGTTTTAATTTACAGAATGGAAATCCACAAAATCCTTACTGCAATGGAATTGATGGTGTAATGGAAGCATACTATATGAGTTTAAAATCTGTGCAACTTTATGGACCAACCAACTTTGCTCCTGTTATTAATCATGTAGCAAGGTAATGAACAGGTCTAATATCCGAAACTGAAACTTTACATAATAATATTTAAGATTTTTAATGTAGATTTCATTAAAATGGAAAGAACTGCATTGTGAATTTGCATTAGAATATTATGCCATTATTACATAATGTACTTATTTTAGACTTTAGCCCTCTTGTCTCTTTTAATGTGAAAATTCATTTGTGTTTTTCATTCATGAATATTTAGGCAAGGGAATCGTTTGGGGTGCACAGGAAACAAACTGTTTTGGGGTGGCATTGTTTTTTTTAACACATCACAGAACATAGAACATCAGGCATTCTGCCTTTCAGACCAGCTGTGGTTAAACAAAAATAAAATATCAAATATTTTGTTATTCTCGATTTGGTTTAAAATAACCTTAAAGGATTATATAGGTAAAACTTGAAAAATTAGAATATCATGCAAAAGTTCATTTATTTCAGTAATGCAACTTAAAAGGTGAAACTAATATATGAGATAGATTCACTACATGCAAAGCAAGATAGTTCATGCCATGATTTGCCATAATTGAGATGATTATGGCTTGCAGCTCATGAAAACCCCAAATCCACAATCTCAGAAAATTAGAATATTGTGAAAAGGTTCAATATTCTACGCTCAAAGTGTCCCACTCTAATCAGCTAATTAAGCCATAACACCTGCAAAGGGTTCCTGAGCCTTTAAATGGTCTCTCAGTCTGGTTCAGTAGAAATCACAATCATGGGAAAGACTGCTGACCTGACAGTTGTGCAGAAAACCATCATTGTCACCCTCCATAAGGAGGGAAAGCCTCAAAAGGTAATTGTAAAAAAAATTGGATGTTCCCAAAGTGCTGTATCAAAGCACATTCACAGAAAGATATGTGGAAGGGAAAAGTGTGAAAGAAAAAGGTGCACAAGCAGCAGGGATGACCGCAACCTGGAGAGGATTGTCAGGAAAAGGCCATTCAAAAGTGTTGGGGACTTTCACAGGGAGTGGACTGAGGCTGGAGTCAATGCATCAAGAGCTACCACACACAGACGATCCTGGACATGGGCTTCAAATGTCGTATTCCTCTTGTCAAGCCGCTCCTGAACAACAAATAACGTCAGAAGCATCTTACCTGGGCTAAAGAAAAACAGACCTGGTTTGTTGCTCAGTGGTCCAAAGTCCTCTTTTCTGATGAGAGTAACTTTTGCATCTCATTTGGAAACCAAAGTCCCAGAGTCTGGAGGAAGAATGGAGAGGCACACACTGCAAGATGCTTGAAGTCCCGTGTGAAGTTTTCACAGTCTGTGTTGTCATCTGCTGGTGTTGGTCCACTGTGCTTCATTAAGTCCAGGGCCAACGCAGTCGTCCACCAGGAGATTTTGGAGCATTTCATGCTTCCTTCCACAGATGAGCTTTATGGGGATGCTGACTTCATTTTCCAGCAGGACTTGGCACCTGCCCACACTGCCAAAAGCAGCAAAACCTGGTTCAGTGACTGTGGGATTACTGTGGTTGATTGGCCAGCAAACTCGCCTGACCTGAACCCTATAGAGAATCTATGGGGCACTGCCAAGAGAAAGACGAGAGACATGACACCAAACAATGCAGAAGAGCTGAAGGCCGCTATTGAAGCATCCTGGTCTTCCATAACACCTCAGCAGTGCCACAGGCTAATAGCTTCCATGCCATGCTGAATTGAGGCAGTAATTGCTGCAAAAGGGACCCAAACCATAGTACTGAATACTATGCATGCTTATACTTTTCAGAGGTCTGATTATTTTCTATGTGCAATCCTTGTTTTATTGATTGCATGTAATATTCTAATTTTCTGAGATTGTAGATTTGGAGTTTTTATTAACTGTAAGTCATCATCATTACAATTATGACAAATCACAGCTTGAACTATCTTGCTTTGCATGTAATGAGTCTATCTCATATATTGGTTTCACCTTTTAAGTTGCATTACTGAAATAAATGAACTTTTGCACGATATTCTAATTTTTTGAGTTTTACCTGTAGAGTGATTTAATGGATAAGTGGTATAGGAGTATGCTGTCTCTTTTCTTCTCTTACATTCTATCATTTGTCTGTCCCCTCAGTTATCAAGACTTTTCCCATTCTGCCTGTCTCCCCACATCTGCAGATGCCAGTGTTCTTGGGTTGTTGGTTTTTTTGCTATTTTTATGCCACCCCAAAACAAAACACTTTTGCTCAAAACATCTAGAGCACTACTGTGTACAGAATAAACTTTCTGTGCATCCACAGACTCATTTGCAATTATAACTTCATTTCAACAACTATTAGCTTATTTTCACAGTATAAACAGAATGAAGCAAGACTTCACAGTGTTTTGCTCTATATCCTTCATGCTATATGTCAGTGGTGGCTAACCTTTTTGGGCTCCTGTGCAAAAAATTGTGCGCATGCTCATGCCAGCACCCAGATGGCAATGCATATGCCCCCCATTCCCCCTGCGCATGTGTGTGCAATCCCCCCGCGGCCGCCCCCTTGTCTGCACTGTACCTTCTAGCTGATTTTTGGCCTGTTTGAGGCCTTTTTCAGCCTCCCAGAGGCTTGAGGAAAACTTCTGCAGCCTTCACAGGCCAAAAAATGGACCCGTTTATCACTTCTTGTATTTCCGGAAATACAGGAAGTGACAAAACAGGCCTATTGTTTGGCCTGCAAGGGCTTTCCTCAAGATTCTGGGAGGCCAAAAAAAGGCCTCAAACAGGCCAGAAATCAGCTGTGAGGCATGTACATGCACAGTGACGTAAGCTTGCCTGTGGCTCATGTCCCGGCACAAATGGTTCTGTGTGCTACCTATGATACGCACGCTGTAGGTTCACCATCACAGCTATATATTATTACCAACGTAAATCACAAATATTCTATCTTTAGACAATTAAGCTTTTCCAAGACCGGAATACTAGTAGACGCAGTTCAGTTAAATTAAAAAACAGGAATTAAATCAAATGCAGCAATTCATTGCCCACTGCTAGTATGGGATACAAGGGCTTATAAAGCTATAGTGGTTCTTTTTCTTCATATAAATTAGCTATCTCTCCCCAGCACTGGATAGCCTTGAAGCTGATTCATTTGTTGAGTGTTTTACATGACTGCCAAATCTGTCTTGAGAATTGCTAATTTTCTATTTTATAAATATAAAGGATCAGTATAAAAATGGAAAGAGGGACATATAACTAAGGCAGAATGCCAGCATATAGGAAAAATCTGCAGAGATGAAGTCCAGAAGGTTCAGGCTCCAAATAAACTAAGACTTGCAAAAAATGTCAAAAATAATGTTAAAAGTTCTTTTCAACATGTGAAAAATAAGAAAAAAGTCAAGGAAACTCTGAAAAATATGGATAATGACCCTATCCAGATCAATACCACTGAAAAAGAGAAACAAGAAATCCAGGAAAAAAACAGCTTGGTTACACAAAGAACTTTGATAAACTGAAAGACAAAATGAATAAGTACAAAAAATGGAAAAATAGACGCATAGCTAAGGTAGAATACCAACAAATAGCCCAAACTTGCAAAAATGATCAGGAAGACAAAGACTCAGAATAAAGTAAGACTTCCAACATATGTCAAAAATAATTTTAAAAGTTTCTTTCACCACATAAAAACAAGAAAAAAGTCAAGGAAACAATTGGTCCACCAATGAAAAAAGATGGCAAGGAAGTAATGGGCAGTACAAAAAAAGCAGAGGTACTTCATTCATTATCTGCATCTGTCTTCACGCAAAAAGGGAATGCAGTCCAACCTACCAAAAACATAACCCTAGACTAGGAATACAATTTGAATACTCAAAGGTTTTTGTTTTTAAAATAATTGGGTGTTTATCATTTATTTTAGTGTTAATTAGATTCAGATTTAAAAGCATTCCAAACAGTGTTTAGTATTAAAATGTGAAGACTTATTTTTTGTTTTTTAGATATGCTGCCTCAATAAAAGATGGCTCCCAGTATTTTGTTCTTCTCATTGTTACAGATGGAGTCATTTCTGATATGGCTCAGACAAAGGAGTCCATAGTGAACGTAAGTTATGTTTTGTGGCAAACTCTTTTTTGGAAAATGGTACAGACTACAAACAAGAAGCAAATTTTCTCTTCCTTTATGAAAGGGCAGCATTTATTGTAGTAAAGTAATCATTTTTTTTCCCAAACAAAATGGAGCATATCCTTCCATTTTCTAAATCTTATGTCTCTGTATGTCAGTTCCTAAATCTTAATTACTTGTATCTAATTCTATGGGTGTCTTTCTCTACCTATATTTATTATTTTGATAAGTTTCTATTAAAAAAAATTCCCCCTCTCCCTCTTTTACAGGCTTGCTTAAATTGCCCATGCCTGCATTAATTATTAGGGCTTTGTTAGCCCTGTCCTTAGCCTCTTTCCCAAGTGTGGAATGTGGAGTAACTTTATTCCCTATTCAGCCTTAGATCTCATTCCACTTTAGTCATCGTAGGCTTAGCTGACCGGCTAACATTTTGTAGGGTTTTTGGACAATTATACTTTGCCTCTAGCTGGAGCTGTTCCTATGACTTTAGCATCTTTTCAGTTCCTGACTGGGTGTGGAACTGTGCTACAGCTCTAGCTGCCTGCTATATATGTTAGTTAGTCAATAGTTCCTTACCCCTCTTGATGGCATGCCCTCTGGAAAAACTCTCATCTCATCATGCCTCTGGATATTGGCTCTGGTCCTGCATGCTTACCAAGTTGACTTTGTTCTGGAAATCATTTGATTTGCTCAGCTGTGTTCCCCATCTCCTATGTATTGAGCTGGAGCACAGGCAGGATCTGGTCAATTTAGCTGTCTCCTTTTCCAAGAGAGGAAAAGAAAATGGGAAGGAAGTACCCTCACAGATTACAATGAGGCTGTCTTCCACATATTGAAAATTTAAGTTAATTAACATGTAAAATACCGTTTTTAAATGATGTAGGTTGAATCTTTAAAATATCAGAGATCAATAGAAAAATTATAAATGTCATAGAAGCAACCACATTTTGCTGTTTCAAGAACTAACTGGCTTTGAAATATACTGTATGAGTTTTTATATTTTTACCTTTGAAAACATAGGTGATAGGAAGCAACAAGAGAAGATTGAGGTTCTAATTTTCCTCTATACTTTTAAGTAATTTAGTTTTCATGTATGTTTGAAACTATTGTTTCATTTCCTGATGGAAACTTGAAAATACATTTCAGGTTGGTTATTGGATTCAAAAGTAAATAAAGGATGAAAATAAAACAAATATTTTATTTAGCTATTTCATGAATGTTTTTTTAATATTAAGGGATAAAAATGTATATTTAAAGTATTTTCCTGCAATATCTGAAAATGATGTAACTTTTCATTTATTTTTCTTTTGAAGGCTGCAAAACTTCCAATGTCAATAATAATAGTGGGTGTTGGACCTGCGGAATTTGATGGTGAGGACCTCACTTAATATAGTTCCTGTTATCTAAAGAGAAGTCTTACACAAATCAGTGGGACAAATTCGATACTTTTTTGTTTAATAGTTTGTTATATCTTTCATATAATAAATTATTTGACAAAGTGATTAGTTAGTGGACCAGAAAAAATGCTGTGAACAAAATACTTTTGTACTTCACTGAGGCATTTGACAAAGTAGACCACAACCTATTACTTGGTAAGATACAAAAATATAGGTTAGATATCATCACCACCAGATGACTTCACAACTGACTTAGCAACTACACCCAATCTGTACTGCTTAATGAAACTACATCTACCTGGAAGCAAGTATGCAGTGGGATATCCCAAGTTTCTGTCTTAGGCCCAGTACTCTTTAGCATCTTCACACATGATTTAGATGCCAGCATGGTTGTTGGTCCAGTGGAGGCATCAGGGGCAGGTCCTTGCCCTGTTATCTGGGAACGGTTTGGCCTGCTGCTCCTGAGGAAGTGAACAGGAACGTAGAGAATATTAGCACATACATCCCTGTGTTTTAGATCCATGCCCTTCCTGGTTTTGGAAAGCTTCCCAGTACATGACATGCTGGTGGGTCCTGGTGTGATGAATGCTCCCCTGCAACAGCTCCAGAGGTTCCTGGATGAAATGGATTATTTAGACCAGGGCTGTCAAAGTCCCCGCCCACAGGCTGAATGCGTCACGTGCTGACCACGCCCATGCTCAGTTTAGCAAAGGGGAAAAACATCCTGATAGGTCATGTGACATTGTCATGATAACGTGAGTTTGACATCTCTGGTTTAGACCTTTATCAGTGAGGATTCAGGCCTGGGTGCAAGATGGAAATGGCATTGGTTGTGCTTTTTGGTGATCTCTGGCAGGAGCAAGATGGGGGTAGTACATCCAACCTTGCTTTACTTGGCTTCTTGGTGGCCTTTGATCTCATTGAGCATTGTATCAGAGTGATTTCGGAGGTTGGTAGTGGGAGCCTCTGTGCTGTGCTGGTTCACTTCCTTTCTCTGTGACCACTCTAGTTGACGCTGATAGGAAGTGAGAGATCCATCCCTCATCCGCTGCTTTGCAGGGTCCCACAGAGTTCGGTTCTCTCTCCACTTCTGTTTAACATCTTCATAAAGCCACTGAGTGAGATTATCTATCTCCTCAACATCTTTTTTATAATGTGGCGATCAAAACTGTATGCAGTATTCCAAGTGTGGCCTTACCAAGGCATTATAAAGAGGTATTAACACCTCACATGATCTTGATTCCATCCTTCTGTTATTTATTATTATTTAGCCTATGGCATATACACAGACTAGCAATATATATTAACATTTCACCTGTATTAGTAAAACAACAAAATCAATGTTAAAAAGATCTATGTTCAAATGTCAGTGTCTAGGGCTAGGCCATCTAACCATTGAAACACAGCATTGTTTATATGTGAAAAAAATCAGATACTGAACTAGTATATGCCCTTAGCTTACAGCCTATCACAATGTGATCTACAGTTTGATATGGGACCCCGCAGTCTCCCTGAGGAGAGTATACTATGCCTCATTTATAGAGAGAGTCCTGGCAGACACCAAGTGAGCTGGAAAGCATATTCAAGATTGCCCATTGTAGTTCAAAGCTTTGCATCTTTTTTGTGGAGTCATTTGTATGTTTTCCTATGTCTGGGTGTTCTGTTGGAAATTGATGTTAAAGTTGTTGGGCAGAGGTTGTGTAAGGGCCAGTGTGGGTTGCCTGGATTTGAGTCTTCTGGCTGATAAATGAGGAAGGTTGACAATGCACTGGTAGGAGTGAATTGTTCATAATTCTTCTGTATTCTCTCATTAGTGGATCTTGCCTTCCCTCTGTTAATATAGCCTACATTTTCTGGCATTTTTTTTACATATGTATATTAAACTAAAAGGTTAGATCCATTTGCTTAAAAAAATAATTGAACAATTGTATTCCTTCTAACAAGTTTGAAAACTATGCCAGTCTATGATATTTTATTTCAATTATTTCAATTTCTTCTTATAATGTCTTGTTCTTTAACCTTATAATTTTGCAGGAAATGTAGTTTTTTCAGTAATTCACACTCAAATGCTTACGGATAGTTCATTAAATACCGCAGTTTATATCTAAGATGTAATTGCACTATATAGATTATTTATATAGGAAAACCACACATTTCATATCAGATTGGCTGCATTGATTAATTTCAGACAGTGAAATAATGGGAATATTTTTTTCTTTTAAGCCATGGAAGAATTGGATGGTGATGAAATAAGAGTTTCATCAAGAGGAGTTTATGCAGAAAGAGATATAGTACAGGTAAGACAAAAATATTAATGTATTGATTCATTTAAAAGATTTCTATAGCCACTGCTTTAAGCAAAATTGCCAGAGGCGGCTCACAAATGACAGTAAAAATAATAAAGACAGTAAAAAAAATGGGAAACTTCCAACTTCACTAACCACAGTACATCTTCACACATCCACAAAGTACTTTATTGGGCTTATAATCAGATAAGTGAACATAATAAGTAGAGAAACAAGTCTGGGTTATTTTATGGCATCATGTGAAATCTGTGATCCATATTGTTTTGCTGCTGGTGGTATTTGTGTGTTTGTATTTGATCAGATCTTTGGTGAGAAGTAACTTTTTCTAAATGGTCTTTTAAAGTACATTATGACTGTGGTTTTGATGAAGATTGTTTTGTTTCATGTTGCTTTTCCCTGCATTCGTCTCAAAGTATTTTATTTCCTGCTTTAGACTTCATTCTGTATGACACCACAAAAGCAACACTTAAACTTTTCCTGCCTATTTCATTTCAGTTTGTACCATTTCGGGATTATATTGACAGAACTGGAAACCACATATTAAGTATGGCCCGACTTGCAAGAGATGTCTTAGCTGAGATCCCGGACCAGTTTCTTTCCTACATGAGGGTCAGAGGAATCAAGCCATCTCCAGCACCACCTCCATACACACCACCTACTCACGTGGTACAGACTCAGATATGAGCACTTTAAATATTGAATACTTTTCAAAATTAGACAGTGCTGCCAAGAAAGAATTCCAGTACAGTGATGCACTTTTAAGAGCCAGCAAGCTCTTTGTATGCAGTAAGTAGAATTTCCTAGTGGGCTTGGGAAAAGAAAAAAAAATAAGTTAACTTCATATACCAAAATGTTCAAACTTGTTGCACATGCAACTGAACAGCTTTTATTTACAAGAAACAAAATGGTGAAGTTGTTTCTAAGTGTTACTGTTTCTAACAGAAAATGCCTATTAATATGAGGCGGGGGGAGGGAGGCACGATTGGAGAAAGCACAAGACCACGGGTTCCATTCAAAAGTCTTTGTCTTTCTGACCTAATACGTATATAATATGAATGCAAATCCTCTGTATCACTGTTTACATGTTACTACTTTTGAAATTTAACAACTTTTTATAGTTATTCTTAAACATTTGTCTTCTATCTTGCAATAGTAAAAATCCACAAGAGAAGCAATATCTCTTTGAATGATTGTCCAGACGAATTAGGTGCAAAGCTAAAAATAGAAAGTGGGGACAAATGCATTCATAGGTCTCAATAATGGAAACACCTCATTGAAAAGCTCAGCAAAGTATCAACCTGATATATCTGAGAATAAGCTTCCAAGATGTGAATAGTGTAAGAAAATGTATTTTTGCAAGATACTCTAATCCTAAAATAACTTGTGTTTACATTTTTTAAGATTGATTATGCTGGCATAATAAATGATATCAACCGTATCATGCACTTCTAAGAACTTTTGAGCCCTGTGTTTCCTCATGTAAGGTGTGAAATCTGTAAAGTATCTTGCATTGAATAACAATAGACCTTTGGCGTTATATTGCTTTCTGAAGGTGAATATGTTACTATGATTGACAGTTGCTATGAGGTTTGTCTAGGTTGGCTATTCAAAAGTGGGGCTGGCTCATTTTGAGTTGGCTAAGACACAGTCATATTGCTATGGAGGGCACAATAAGTCGTGAATCTTATTTAACTTGATTAAAACTGCACAATTGTATTGTTTTGTGCACAATTTTGTGTATAGAACTATTCAAGTGTTTTATGATATGCTTGTTCTTATCTCAGTTATCCAGTGTTTTTGCATGTACAGTTTTTACAAGAAATTCACATTTTTCTGGGTATTTGTGTCAAAATTTTACAGTAGAACAAATGGCCTTAAATCTCACAGATATCTTGGAAATGATTGTGAATTGCCTTTTACTTTTCTGTCAAAAATGTGTAATTGCCTTGTAATGTGTAGCGCTCTTTTTTGACACATAACCTGTTTGGTACTTTCTTTAATATTATACATGTTACACTGAATAATATGAAATTAAGGTGCGTTTTTAAAGCATGAAAGGGATTTCTTCTGGAAAAGCAAATACATATAGCATCAATAGCATATAATCCTATGTAATACAAAATCTTACATTTTTAAATATATTAAAGGTTCTTAAAACACTATCTTATTGGAAAATGCTTCTCTGAATAGTGTGAGGAATAATCAACTTATTCAGAATACCTAAATAATACTATAAATAGTAACTTCTACTTCAAATGTTGAAAATTGCCAACCTAGGTACAATTTAATACTATTAGAATAGGTATATTCAGAATTTTGAAACACCTCATAACTTTTTTGATTAAACCAGACAGTGAAAAAGTATTTTTTTTAAAAGAAAGTTGCCAAACACTTAAGTACTAAATATTTCTCTTATTTATATTTGCCAAATAACAACTAATGCAGTAATATTTCCTTATTGCTTATTAAGAAATTTCCCAAAACAGTTTCTTTACATTCCATTTTTTTCTGTTTTACAGTTGTGTTACTATTGAAATAAAAAAGGCAATTTCTGAATGTGTCCATTAGAATTTTTTTTTTTTGGGTGAGCTGAATGTTAATGTAAACTAAAAGCTGCAAAAATTCCCATTTATTCCTTACACTTTGAATAATTAATTATTTCATAATTGATTTCAAAAAAGCTTTCTTGCTCCAAGTTGCATCTAATTTCATGTGAAATCTTGTATCCAATTAAATCTAAAACAGTGTTTTTCAAACTTGGCAACTTTAAGACATTGCCAATTTCCAGATTGCAGTTTGAAAAGCATTAATCTAATATGTTGCTCATTTTTATCACTTCTTGACCAAATTTAGAATTATCATAAAAGCCTTCTCTGGTCAATAGATTATAAGAGATACAGAAAGTAAAATGAAATGCTTTTTAATTCCCTTTTTTAAAAGATGCTTAGTGGTAAGTATATACGACCCAAATAGAAAATATACTCTAGAATTTGAAATGAAAGATATGACAAGCCAAGCTATAGGGAGGGGAACAAACAGCAGATCTTTGGCGAGTTCCATAAGCAGTTATAACAGATAGCATAGTTTAAGAGATCAAAATGATTGTACTTAGCTCGAGTAAGATTTTTCAACATAGCTTCTCAACACAGCTTCTCAAAACTGCTAGGGGTAGTGATCTGAAGATGATCTGTGATTTGAAGATCGATGCAAACCATCCCAGGCTAAAACAATTTTTTTTTTCCAATATGTAAAAAAGAAGAAGAAAGTTAAGGAATCAATTGGTCCATTAATGGGAGGAGATAGCCAGGAAGTGACAGGCCGCAGGGAGAAAGCAGAGCTGTTTAATTCATTATTTGCATCTGTCTTCACACAAAAGGAGAAAAAATAGCCCAACTTACCACAAACAGAATTGTAAACAAACAGGAATACAAATTAAAATAGACAACAAAATGGTAAGAGAACATCTGTGTAGTCTAGATGAGTTCAACTCACCAGGACCAGATGGATTACATATATTACTAATTCTATTGCTGTGGACCTCAAGTAATGACTGTAAGGAATCCCGCCCATTAGGATTGGAGGTTAGGACAAATAAATGAACTACCTCAATTAACAAATGGCCATCTCTGCTGTCTCCAGTGCATTTATTAAACAAATATACAGGTTGTTAAGTAGAGCATGGGGTGCCTCAGGGTGGAATGGGGAATGGGACAATTGGTTGTGCCCACTTCACTCCAGCTCCCACTCCACCCCAGTTGACTCACCATGAATGTTCATCCCTGGCTGCCCCTCTCCTGGTGCTTCTCTGCCACTATTATTCCCCACTGGCCCTCTCCCACTGCCTAGTTGTGCTGTGGGACAAATCTCCACGGCCGATTTCCTGTACATGCAAATTAGCTGTGTCTGTGATGCACCCGTGTGCCCAGCAATCTCGCCTTATTGGGGTGTCAGAGCAGGAGTTGAAGCAAACCGGGAGAGAAGGCAGTGCAGGGGAGATAACAGGAAGGGCCTGGGACACTTGTGAGGAAGTGGTGGGTTCAGGACCTTCGTGGATGTGCAGGGGGAGGCAGCAGCAGATGGCTGCCAGGAAGGAAGTTCTTGTCTGCGTTCCCAGAGTTGCTCATGCACAGTTCCCACAGGGATGACGGAGGGGGGAGGGACGCCACACGATGGCAGGAGGGAGGAGGCATGCACCCTTTTCCCTGCCTTGCATTCTTACTCCTCCCCACCTCTACTGCCATACTGGGACATCTTTCAATGTTTCGGGATACCTGTGTTGTTTAGGTCAGGGGTCCCCAACCACCGGGCCCCGAACTGGTACCAGTCCGTGGATCATTTTGTACTGGGCCGCAAAGAATGAATAATCACGATTAAATATATATAAAAATATGTTTTTAGTAAAGAAATAGTAAAGAAGCCCTTTACTATTGGGGAAGAATTGATTTTGCTGGTCCTTGAAAAAGTGTTTCTGCGTGAAACTGGTCCCTGGTACAAAAAAGGTTGGGGACCACTGGTTTAGGTTACCACTGCGGTGCCCATAGAGCCTCCTGCTTTAATCGATCCTCTTGCCTTTGGTAGGTATTTCTAACCTTCTCTCTCCAATGTCATCTAGGGAGGTGCATGCTCAGTCACCCCAGCCATCCACTTTCTTGCTCATGTGAAGAAAAATGAAATTCAAAGGAAACTGGCTTAGATTTCCAAAGAGACTCTACACCTGGTAACAACGACAAGTCACACTCCGATCTTTGCTAACTATGTCTAGCGATTTGCTGTGCTTAATGCCATGACAGCTGACAACTATCTGATGAGAAATTCCCCAGCTAGACAAAATTTTCAGAAGTTCAGAGAGCTGAGTCACTTTTCTAGTCTGTGATAGAAAAATAACAGCGCACTTCTTTTTTTGAAAAAAAAAAAAAAGGTTTATTTTAAGAACAAGATAAGAAACATCTTCAGAATCCTAAAAACAGAAAGTCTCTCACTGACAATGGCAATTGAATTATTTGAGAGAAGACTTGATGAGTTACAGGATGTAGATTAATATTAAACATTGGCATATTCCTCCAAAAGAAAGGATCAGCTATCTCCCTTCCCAAATTCCATGAATGCTTCAGCAAAATTGATTTTTATTGTAGCCCTGAGTGTTTTCATGAGATAAAACTTCCCAAAGATATAAAATAATTCTGTTGCAGCAGTTATACCACAATAAATTGGAATGGTAAATTGTGAGTTAAGTACATGGCTTTGGGCCATCTAAATGGATATTACTTGATTCACATACCTTGGATCAGAATGACTCCTCTATGGGTAATGCTGATCTGCCATGTAGAAAACTGCTGTCAACACATAATGATTCTTGATCCTAAGGATAAATGCCAACAGTTGAAGTCAAGGAAATGTAGTTTTATGGAAACCAGATGTTCCACTTAACATTTAAGAAGGAGGAAAGGTAAGTCGGCAGTGATGCAAAGTGAGAATGGCTATTTCTCACACATAGAAGGGCTCAGTTTTCCTATGTTTTGAGGAAGAGAAATTCTGTTACAGGATTTATGCTACAAGGTTCATGTACTTTCCATCTCTAGCAGCAAGCACTACCATTTTGGTGCAAAGTGCTCATAGGGAACTTAGGCTCTTCCAACAACCCTAGAGACTCAAATCGTCCGCTCTGATTGTGGTGCGAAATTGGCAGTTCCCTCGATCTTTCTCTTGATATGTCTTGCATAGCATTACACTGCCTTCATTACCTAGGGTAAGCTTACGTCACATATGAGAATTGCTACCACAAAGGTTTGATTTTTTTTTTTAAAACAAGTATCTTCATGGCTCAGAAGTCAATTGATGGTGATTAGCCATAATGACCATTGTATGCTTAAGTGTCTTGGAGGTTTCTGGATGATCCCAGTGAAAAGCAAAATGTTGTAAATTTATGCTGTAAATTGAATCCAGAAATGTTTTCCGAGATTAATCTTTTTCTGCTTCCCTAGGTTTTGGTACATTGATACTAAGTTTTCTTTTGTTGGGGATTCTGGGAAATGTAATCTAATACATCCAAAGTGTATCAGATGAAAATGAAAGATTATTCTGCTGTGGTTAAGAAGTTGAATTTTGAGGAGGCTCAAGTTTAAGTCTCCACTTGACCAGCGAGTTTAGGAACAATTAAGAGCCATTCATTTTCTTACTGTTCTGACTTGGCCTTTGCAGAAGCAAGAAACAGATTCCCCACAAAAATAAAACCCCTCATTATTTACACATTGGGAATTAACTGCATTCACCAACAGAAAGTCCAGGCAAGGATCCTGCAAGAAGTTAAATGAAACAATAGTCCTTATTAGCTCATTATGATAAATGGAAGGTTGTGAGCTCCCAGCTGGGAGGCTGCAAATTAAGTCAGTTCAAACAGAGAATGACAACCCTCACTTCTGGCAAAGCAGTCTTTGCCACAGGAGCAAACTTTCCAGAAATGTGGTTGTCTGTGACAACCAAAACACTCCCCTTTCCTCCTATTTATTCCCCAGCCAAGGAAGGGCCAGTCCAGCATCCATATTGTTTTGCTTCCTGGGCCGGTTCACTGTCCTCCGTTGTTCATCTCTCCTATCTGCTCTGCGCATATGCGCATCTGGAATAGGCTCCAGCTGTTCCTCCTCACTCATCTCTGACTCCAAAGGCAGCTGCCTCTCCGGTTGGGAAATGCCAGACGGCCCTGGCTCCGTCTCTGTGTCTGACGCTGAGCATCCATCAGAGCCTTCCCCAGGCTCCAGATCTGGCCCAAGTTCTTCCCCAATCTCCTCATTGTCTGAATCTGTTGGCAGCTCTGCTGGCCACAACACTTACCTGCAAGAGAATGAAATAAGGGAAGACCCCTCCACCCTCCCTTCAGTGTTGAGAATATAAATGCTAAAACTAAATAAATAAATAGTGCTGACATTTGAGAAAGCTCCTTTTTCCTGTTTTCTTTTGGCATTTGAAGACACCAGGTAAAAAGTACATTTTTTCCTCATGGCCTTTAGAAGACCACTGGAAAAGAGTTTAATTTCACCAAGCCTTCAACCCAAGTTGGTTATTTGCTTTCAACATGGGGGTGAGTTGATATGTTAACCATTGTTTGAAATGTGTTTATATGTGTAACCTCCCCAGGGTCTTTTCCTTCTGGGAACTATGAAAACTGAAATAAATCAACAAATAAATAGACTGTGTATTTATTCAAGAGGAAACATACAAATGTGACTATGTTAAGATTTGCTCAGGGTTGAATTCTGATACCTGCCAAGCTCAGGGAGAGAAGGAGACAATTCCATGGAATAGCAGAAGCCCCAAATAGCTGGTGCTAAAGAATCAAGACTATAGAAGAATTGACCCAATGTTTGAAAAAGCTGGCCTTTGTGGGCTTCTTTGGTAGCACTGAAGCCGGTTATAAGGAGAAGGAAGAAGAATAGGTGCTCTTCTAGCAGAAAAAAAACACCTTTTTTCCTTGAATGTCAATTCAATTCTAATGCCTGCATAGAAAGCAAATTAAAAAGATGGAACCCGATCTCCATTAGATAATGTTTTCAAGCAATGATCTCTGGAATATGGAAAATGAATCAATGTACTGCTGAGAGGAGATTCCACGTGTGGGAGATAGAACCACAGAGTTAGAAGAAGCAGAGGGTTATTAAATTTGAGTTTCTCAACCTTGGCAACTTTTAAGTTGTGTCGACTTCAGTTCTCTGAATTCCCAAGCCAACATGCTGCATTTAGCAAAATGGAACTCTTCATGTCACCAAATAAGTGGTTCCACTTTCCTTTAGAAAGGATTTTCTCCCCTGAATAAGTCAAAATTTGCCTTCCTATAACTTAAATTCTGTCCCTGAATGCTTTCTCGAGGTTTGGTGTGCTGTTTATTACACTTTGTATAACTTCTATAAGAAAAAATGGGTTTCACTATTAAATTCCAATAAGTGAGAAAGTCAAGCTGAACTTTACACATGACTTTTCTCCTTCCCTCTCTTCCATATTTGAAGTTCCATGACATGATAGATACAAAGTTGCTGTAATAATAGAACAGTTTGAAATAACTGGGAAGCATTTGACATGTTCTGCATGGGATTTTAACAGCAGAACTGGTGAAATTTTAATGCCGTTCCTAAAGTCTATTCTTTTGATGATTCTTTTTGCACCATTCTTCAGCTGTCTATAATGGCTTCTAAATTCAAAGACAGTTCAGTTTTCAAATTTATACAGGTGTTTTCTAGGAAAAGATTGCTTTTAGAAAGTATACATATCAACAGATTGATGGGTTTCGTTTCAAAGCTTGATGTGTGAGTTTTGACATTGGCCAATAATTATCAGATCATAATAGGAAACGAACTGTGTTAAGGCTATGGAGCCAAAACTACCAGCAATTTGATGCTACTTTTTTTGCAGCTCACAATATACCAGTGGTTTCAACATAAGTGATGGGGATGTGTCTGTTGGAAAGAAAGAAGAGAGTTACAATATTTAGCTAATGAGCTCTTATTTTTAGCCATTTTCCCTAATGTAGGAAGTAGCATTTTTCTTCTCCAGATTTCTAAGCAACCACTGCTCCATGTCACCATTTAGTGAAGTATTACAAATGTTCAGCTACTTTCTAGGTGCTTATGTTCCCACCACACAAAAGTACATTAGCGTTTGATAAATATTTACTTTGAGAATCTCAAGATTGTGCGTGCCTTCCATTCCTTTCCCAGAACAACTTATAGCAATTTTCCAAACCTCAAAGTTCAATAAATAGATTCGCTATATCAGGCAGCCATTTTTAAATAACAGTCCTAAAGATGGTGCCCAAGGAGGGGTGAGGAACTTTTGCCCTCAGAGGTTTCTGAACTACGTCTCCCCACAATCCTAATCAGCACGAACAGAAATGAGGGATGCTTGCAGTGGTCCTTCAAGTCTTAGAGGGAGATGGGTGGTTTAGAAATATGATATATAAATAAGTAAATGAACATTTAGGAGATTCGAGCTTTCCATTCCAAGTGTAGACTCTGCACTTTCTTACAA
Source organism: Laticauda colubrina (assembly GCA_015471245.1). Taxonomy (NCBI): domain Eukaryota; kingdom Metazoa; phylum Chordata; class Lepidosauria; order Squamata; family Elapidae; genus Laticauda; species Laticauda colubrina. Next base: position 3,012,554 of record BLBF01000022.1, on the reverse strand, counting down.
GATAAAATAAATAGGGATAATACATTAAATAGGGATAATAAAGAGACAATCAAGCTATTCTCCAAAGCACCTGAGGGCAGGACAAGAATCAATGGATGGAAACTAATCAAGGAGAGAAGCAACTTAGAACTAAGGAGAAATTTCTTGACAGAAAAATTAATCAATGGAACAACTTGCCTCCAGAAGTTGTGGATGCTCCAACACTGGAAGTTTTTAAAAAGAGATTGGATAACCATTTGTCTGAAGTGGTATAGGGTTTCTTGCCTAGGCAGGGGGTTGGACTAGAAGACCTCCAAGGTCCCTTCCAACTTTGTTATTCTACTCTCCTCTCCTCTATTCTAAATACATTGGAGGCAGTGCTTTTTCACTTTCTTCATTTCATACCCGACCACAGATTTTCAGTTACCTTTTCTTCTATTAAAGGCTCCTGCCATTGCTGCACCAAAATTTATTCAAAAGAAGATGATGGCCTTAAATGATTGTACAGAGTATTTACTGGGTGCATGGAAAATATTTCAACCTCTGAACCATCTGGTTCATAATGATAGTTTTGCTTTCTAAATCAAAACACACACAAGAGTCAAGCATTTTCCATGAAGTTCATATGATTTCCCTCATTGCTGCTTTCTTTGAATAAGAAGAAGCCATTTTGAATGTGGAGGAAAAGGATCAAACAAGGTGAGTCATACCACATATGAACCTCCTCCTCCACAATCTCTCATTGAAAACTGAAAAAGGAAATGTTCCTTCTTGCCATTTCTTTTGCTGGGCTGCACTCTTATTATAGTGACATAGTTGCTGCCTTCCATCACTATGATCTGGGCACCCCCTGCTGCTCTGGAGGTTGGGTCAGCCTCAAAGGCCTTTAGTCATCCTTCTGAAAAAGAAATCTAGCAGATCTGTATGTCATGGAGACTCTGTGTGGGCTGTGAATGCCAAACAAAGGCACTGGTATTGTATTTTCTTTTGGTCTTGGCATTCTCCTTTTCCCCCCCGCCGTGCTCAAATCATTATATAAAGAACCTATTCATCCTGTGGACAATATCTTCTAAGAAATACACACACACACACACACAAATTGACTCCCTTCCTCTATTCTACCTGCACACATGAATGCATAAACACTTCTCATTCTTGAAAAAAAATATTTAGCGCAACCGACAGTAAAATGGATAAGCTGCTGTTGAAATCTATACTATAGAATGCATACCATGGTATTGTCCCCATTGTTTCCACCTGGTGCAGAAGAGAACAACTAGGTGAAATGGAGGCCTATAGGTTTAGTCTAGATTTACCTCTACCGCTCTTCAGAAAACCCCACCAGTCAATCAGGATGACTTGGTTTCTTGCTGTTTTTCTCATAACTCAACCAAGCCTGAAGAACCAACATGCCAAGTACATGGAAAATAGTCCAGATGCAGCAGAATGCCTTGTACTGTTTGTTCCCCAACTAAGTGTTTTTTTTTCAGCTGTGGCTCTTGCTCAAAACTCACTCAGAAAATTTGCAAAGTGCCTTGAGTGCATGATTTGACCAAAGGTCCATTTCATTAAAAAGTCTGTTTTCAACAATGGCTAAGAAGACAAATTGGGAATTCACAGCGAGAAGACAAGCAATGCCACTGGCTACCATTAAGCAGAATAAGTCAATTGCCTCAAGCAGCTAATTCTGACATTAGGAAAGAACAACAAATGTTTGGTTGCAAATTCTTTTTATTGTTATTATAAATATATGTCACTGGTTGTTGTTGTTTTTGCACAGAGACTCCAAGAAGCAGGCATTTGATCTACTGCCTCAGGGAGCCAAACATTTAGGTTGTTCCTATTCTCATAATCTGCTTCTTTGGAAATTTTGTCACACAATGAATATTTTGCTGAAGCAATGAAAAACTAGTTCGTGTGTGCTTAATATAAATGTGACACCATTCAGGTTAATCAGGAGCTTGTTATAGAAGCCCTTTTCGTGCCATTGGTGATTATGACAGTTCTGATCAGTGAGTGAGGTGTGGCATAGTGTCAAATTTCAAACACGGTGTAAAAGAATGCACAACTTCGACCAATCCACAGGAAAACAATGAGATAGTGACCAAACTATTGGACTGACACTAGGAAGACCCAATTTAGGCTTACTGTCAGTTACAGAAGCTCACTAGGGCCAGGCATACTCTCAGCCCCACTGAGCTGTTGAGAAAGACATGTAATGTCTTACCAAGGTAAGCACAATTTAAGAGATGCTTGAGATCCATATAATGCTTCTGGAAATGTTGCCGTGTCCGGAACATAATTATGCCCTTAATTATGAACATAATTATGCCCTTCTGCTGATTTATAGCTTTTCTCCAAGGCATTTGTAATTATTAATGGAGAATCAGAATTTATTGTCTTTCAAGCACCCCCTATTATTCCTAATGTTGGGAAGTATGAGGAAGAAAAAGGGCATAATCTGGAGGGTCATAGATCTTCCATACTCCACTGCACACATATCAATAGGAAATTCTCTTCCAGGTTTTGGCTTTCCTCAATGGAAAGTATGTGAGCCTTCAAGTTAATGTTAACTCCTAGTCCTTGCAGGTTGTTTTTTTTTTTTTTGGTAGTTTCAGAAGTGGTTTGCCATTGCCTTCTTCTAGGACTGAGAGAGAATTGGCCAATGGCTTTGTAGTCTAGTTAGAACTAGAATTAATGGTCTCCTAATTTCTAGTCTAATGCCTTAACTGTTGACTGAACTAGCTCTCTCTTCATTGATTAATATGGGGGTCTTCAAACTTGACAGCTTTAAGACTTGTGGATTTCAGCTCCCAGAATTCCTCCTCCAGTCATGTTAGCTCAGGAATTCCGGGAGTTGAAGTCCACAAGTCTTAAATTTGCCAAGTTTGAAGACATTAATAGATGAAGAGGCATGTTAATTTAATTTAGGGTTAGTTTAAGACAACAGAATCGGTTCCTTACGGTTTCCCTCTTTTTGATAAAAGAGGAAAACATTAAGGATTTGATTCTGTTGTCTTGAATTAATCTAAATTAATGAACAAAATGATTTGATGAACAAAAGTGATAAAGAAAAAAAAACCTATTGCCCCTCCCTTAATTAAATGCAATTTCAAAATGACACAAATCAAATACAACTGCCTTCTTCTGTTTGAACCTCTGATTTTCAATTTTAAAACAGATTGGCCAAATAATCATGATTAACAATTTAGTGGTAATTAAGTATTATCCTTTAGTGAAAATTCTGTATGAAGGAGGTATTAATTTCTCCAAAATTCTCCAGGGAATTGCAGGTCACAGTAGCAATCCACCTCTATATTCACTCCAGGAAAAAAAAAATCCACAGGCCTTCCTATCAAATCCCCAGAAACTGAGCTCAACTCAGAGAAGATGTTAGTTTTTGAAAATTGCTCCTTTGGGGTTTGTTTGTTTGTTTTTGGCTACCTTTTCCTTGTATTTATTTACTACGTCTACCTTGTTTCTATTGTAAATCATCATAAGTGACACAGACGTTAACATGATGAAAATGAAGCTGTTTCCATGAGGAAGAAGGTCAATTGCCTAGACAAGAGGGGGGAAATCTAATGTACTCCAAACATATAAATATCATGGCTCAATTATATTTCCAATCAGGTTCAAAGAATGATAATGGATAAAGAAGTGGCTAATTCAAATGGAAAGCCAAAGTTCAGGTCAGAAAGTGACAGAAGGAATCTTCTGCTTGATTTTACAGGCTTAACCTTTTCAAAGCTTTTGTAGATTAAAAAGCTAGTAGACTGGTGGCTAGGCAGTTGGATCTGGCCTAGTGTTACTTTTGGCCATCTTTTAAGTCATGGTTTGTTTTTTTCAATTTTTTAAAATTTATTATAATTTCATTATTGATTTTCAACATCATTTCCTTGTGATTTATAACTCAGAAATGACAAGGTTGTCATATATTTTGTTTATTAGTTAACATGGGATTTATTAGCAGTACTATAGCAAAATGGACTCCGGGTCAAAAGATTTGATATACAAAGAGAGAAGAACAAAGGAGAACTTTTCAAATGCTGGCTCCCACTTCCTCTCTCCACCCCCATCTTTTAAAAAAAATATATCCAGGTGGTGAAAAAAAAATTGTGAAGATGGTCATGCTTGGGAGATTTCAATCTGTCTCACAGGATCTCAACCAGCAAATCTAAAATTCATGATCTTCATGAAAGAAAGCTCCTAAATCAGAGGTGTCAAACTCAAGGCCTGTGAGCCAAATCTGGCCCGCGAGGTGCTTAGATCCAGCCCATGGGGCCATCCTGGAAGCAGCAAAGGATTGGCCCGCAGTGCCTCTGCCAGAAAAAATGGAGATCTGGTTCACGTGGCCTCCCTGGGCTCCGTTTTCAGCCACGATGGCTTCCTACTGCCCTCTGCCAATGAAAATGGGGCTTAGGGGAGGATGCAGACCCCAAACTCAGTTTTTGCTGGCAGAGGGCAGCAGGAGGCCATTGTGGCCAAAAATGGAGCCTGGGGGCGCATGCATCCCCCCAAAACTCCATTTTCAGTTGCCGAGGGCAGCAGGAGGTTGTTGTAGCTGCAAATGGAGTGTGAGTCCATTTTCGTCAGCAGAGCACTCAGGCCAAGACAGATGCCCCAGCATGGGTGATGTCAAACTGGTCACTTTCCCCCCAGCCACACACACACCCAGGTCAAATGCAACCCTGATGCAGCCCTCAATGAAATTGAGGTTGACACTCCTGCCCTAAATTATTCAATGTGGGGCCCACGGATGTCATCCAGCCTTTTCTTTTCTAAGCCCCTTTGAAACTACATATAATTGGAACTGGGGAGTATCATCCGAACTGTTTCAAAGAGCTCAAAATCAACTGTCAGTGAACATAAAAATATAATTGTTTTTATAAGATTGGCTTCTATACTATAAGATGGGTAAATGGCTGAAAAGATAAAACTTGTGTCTTTTCAGCATGGTAAGATGGCATGTTGCTTTATTCTGTAAAGCAATAAGAAGGCAGAAGCTGAAGCTACAATGGCATCAGAGGTGGTATTCAGCAGGTTCTGACCAGTTCTGGAGAACCAATATTTGATGGTTCTTTGAACGACTTAAAATTTCCACTACCGGTTCTCCAGAACTGGTCAGAACCTGCTGAATACCACCTCTGCTTCTCATGATATCAGTATTGATGTTGGCAGCCCTGGTTGTGGAGCCTCTAGAAGGGAGAAGACAGATTCCCCAAACTCACCAGCAAAAAAACCAAGAAAGAATCTGCTGTAGCAACAAGTTTCTTGTTGCCATTTAGTACAATTTAAGAAGGAGGAAAAAAGATTAATTCTCCCTGCAATCTAAATGATCCAGTTTGACCAAATGCCAAGGTTGCTTCTAAAATGCATCACTCATTGCAAACAATAGATTTATGTTCCTTCATGGAGAGCGAGAAAATTCTCAAGACAAATAAATGGTCTCTGTGTCTGTCAAATAGAGAAATGTTGGCAGTTAAGCATTTCTTTAATAACAACATCAACATCGGTCCTAGAGGAAAGTAATTTAGTCTCCTAGAGGTCATGAGTTTTCATGATGTCTAGAAAGTTAAGACAACCAGAAATACATAGTAATGATTACTATTATACAGATATTAAATCTCTGATTCCTGTACCTTTTAACTGGATGAAACAGTGCACCATAGGGTGAAATGTTTTGGAAAAAAAGTATCTCAAATGGACCAACTTACAGAATATGTCCAAAATCCAGAACCCATGATTCATGTGGAATTGAAATTTGGCAAATTTTGTAGAACACTTTATGACATAAATATGTCATAAAACCTTTTCTGTGCTGATTTTTGTTCTGTACAATTCAATATAGACTAAACAGTTTGCGGCATATTGCAAAATGTTGGAAAATTAGCATTTCCTGTGCTAATTGTGCTAACCAGTTCAAGGTAGATATTCTACATCTCTGAATGTATCCCAACTTTTTCAGTGAAGGCAGCACATTAGAATTTCTGTCATTGCTACATGGTGTTGCAATGGTTAGAATGAAATATTGCAGGCTAACTCTGCCCACTGCCTTGAGTTCGATCCTGACTGCTCAATGTTGACTCAGCTTTTCATCCTTCCAAGGTTGGTAAAATGAGGACTCAGATCATTGTGGGGAACAATATGCTGACTCTGTTAACTGCTCATAGAGTGCTGTGAAGCATTATGGAGTGGTATATAATGCTGAGTGCTATTGCTATTGAGAAATCTGGTAAGGAAATATCTCTGAAACAGTGACTCAGTGGCTCATGGGTTCTCTAGTTCTTTTATTTCACAGTGTAAACTCAATCGCATCATATGATGTATCATGATATATCGCAACCTTTTTTTGCCTTTGCGGAATCAGAGTAGGCATGGCCTGCACATCCGGCCCGCGGGCTGCCATTTTGACAGGCCTGCTTTATGTCTTTCTTAAAGCAGAGTAGAGAATCGCTTGTATTTTATAAGGCTCATTATACAACCTCATTTTCCTCCTAACCACTGAATCAGAAACATTTATAATCCCATCCCATATGATTGTCTTATTTTTGGTTTTCCTTCAGTGAACGTACTTTCAGTGTGTTCTGTTGCTTTAACTTTGCCATCCTGAGACATTTTTGAAATAATTATGCAAACTGATCAAATAAAATGAACGGCTGAGTAGATGGAAATGAATTTCAGTATGCAACTGCATTATAACATTGACAACTTGATAAAAAGGACAACCCCCATGGAATTATCTCTAAACAATGTACATATATATGACTAATCTATATCAATAAAAATATATCCATACTAGAGAGGTATGACACGACCATTGAAAAACAACAAGGATATAAAATCTTAAATATAGAACCAATGACTAAAGTGCTTAATTACTGTGGGTGTGATGGGTTGGGTAGGAACTAGCAGCATTAGAATTTATTATGGATTTATAATCATGCTTTAAAAATGTGTGCCTTTATGAACTGGTATGCTACCAAATAATAAAAAGGCTGATGAATATTATTTTCTATGGCCAAAGGGTAATTATTTATTAAAAATAAGGGGAATTAAATAGTTTGAATATGATGGTTAAGGGATATGTACTTTTCTTTTTTCTTTCTTCTTTGCATAAACATCATATTAAAAATGATTGCCGTAAATATATTAGGGGAACTGTGAATTTTGAACATCCAACTACAGCAGCAAGATATGAATTTCTTTTAATAAAATGAGTTCAATCAAGACTTTTTAAAACGCAAATAAAAACCACACCAACACTCAATTGCTTGTTCACTTTCAATAATCAGATCAAAAGAGGCAAGATTTTATTTCTGTGACACTGAAAATATTTTTATTTATACACCTCCAAGGTCGGTCATTAAAATGCAATTAAAGTTTCACCTTTTTCAGTATGCAATTTGGAGGTCTTTTATTCCGGGGTGTCAAATTTGCGTCATCATGGCAGTGTCACATGACATATCAGGACTTTTTTCTCCTTCGCGAAACTGGGTGGGGGCGGGGCCAACACATGACATATCTGGCCTGCGGGCCGTGAGTGTGACACTCCTGTTTTAGTCCAAACCCCTGATCAAGCAGGAGATCCTACAACATTCCAGACAAGTGGCTGTCCAGTCTCTTAAGAGCTTCCAGTGATGCAGCACCCACAACTTCTGAAGGCAAACTATTCCAATGGTTAATTGTTCTCACCGTTAGGAAATTTCTCCTTAGTTCTAGGTTGCATCTCTCCTTGATTAGTTTCCATCCATTGTTTCTTGTCTTGCCTTCTGGTGCTTTGGAAAATAAGTTGATCCCGTCTTCTTTGTGGTGGCCCCTCAAATACTGGGAATACTGCTATCATGTCCTCCTTTTCACTAGACTACACAAACCCAATTCCTACAACTGCTCTTCATATGTTTTAGCTTCCAGCCCTCTCACCATCTTTGCTGCTTTTGTTTCTGCGCTCTTTCCAGAGTCTCAACCTCTTTTTTATAATATAGTGATCAAAAATGGATGCAGTATTCTAAGTGTGCTCTTACTAAGTCTTTATAAAACAGCACTAGTACATCATGTGGCCTTGACGTTGTCCCTCTGTTAATGCAGCTTAAGATTGTACTGGCTTTCTCGGCTGCTGCCACAGACTGTTGGCTCATTTTTAAGCGATTATCCAGTAGGACTCCAAGACCCCTCTCACAATCAATACTGTGGAGCCAAGATTTACCTAATCTGAACCTGTACATTTGGTTTTTCTTACCTAAGTGTAGAACCTTATTTTTTTTTGTCTGTTGAATTTCATTTTGTTGGATAGGCCCAGTGTTTGAGTCTGTTGAGCGCCTTCTGGATCTTGAGCTTATCTTCTGGGATATTAGTTGTTCCTGACAGCTTAGTGTCTCCTGCAAATTTGATGAGCTCCCCCTCAGAGGTGGTATTCAGCAAATACTGACCAATTCTGGAGAATTGGTAGCTGAAATTTTGAGTATTTCGGAGAACCAGAAAATACCATCTCTGACAGGAGATTTTACAGTATCCTTTCCCTCCCACACCCACCAAACCACGCCCAAAGAACCGGTAGTAAAAATTTTTGAATCACACCACTGTTCCTCTTATATTCCTTCATCTAGATTGTTTATGAAAATACTGAAGAATATTAGGCCAAAAACAGAACCTTGGGGTATCCATCTGCTTACTTGCCTCCATGTAGATAAAATACCATTAAGGATTGCATGTTGAGTACAGTTTGTCAACCAATTACAAAACCATCTGGGTGGTGTTGCTGTCTATCCCACAATTTTTAGCTTACCAAGAAGTAGTTGTGGTCTTCTTTGTCAAATGCCTTACTGATATCCAAGTATACTATGTCCACAGCATTTTGCTGGTCCACTAGTTTAGCCACTATGTCAAAGAATAAAATAAGATTTGTTTGGCATGATCTGTTTTGGACAAACGCGTGTTGGCTTCTGGTTATAACTTTCCTGGCTTCTAGCTGTTCGTAGAACTGTTTTTTGATGATCTCTTCCAGGATCTTCCCAGATATTGATATCAGGCTAATTGGACTGTAGTTTCCTGGATCTGTTTCCCCCTCTTTTTTTCTTTTTTTTTTAAGATGGGAACTACATCAACCCTTTTCCAGTCCTCTTGTAGTTTCGTGATTCTCCAGGATCTTTGAAAGATATGGTTCAATCAGTGGTGGGATTCAAAAAATTTTACTACTGGATCTGTGGGTGTGGCTTGGTGGGCATGGTTTGTGGGCATGGCAGGAGAAGGATACTGCAAAATCTCCATTCCCACCCTACTCCAGGGGAAGGATACTGTAAAATCTCCATTTCTTCCCCTACCCCACTAACCTGCTTTCCAGCTCCATTCTCCTGTGCAGGGCAACAAAAGAAGACCCAGCCGATCAACTGGGACTCAATGGGAGGCAGAGAATAGATGGGGTCGGGGCCAGTCAAAGGTGGGATTTGCCGGTTCTCCAAACTACTCAAAATTTCTGCCACCAGTTCTCCAGAACTGGTCAGAACCTGCTGAATACCATTTCTGGGTTCAGTGTTTCCAAGATCACATCTGCCAGCTTCTTCAAAACTCTGGGATGTAGTCCTTAAGGTCCCAGTTATTTGAATTCATCTAGCTGTTCTTTTACCATTCTCTGGCTTATTTTAATGAGATTGTCATCATGAACAGGACAGAACAACAAACTATGATTATGCAAATATGGATCAATGCAAATGTGCAAACCCTAACAGAGAGTCAGCCCCAGATGACCTTTTCAAACCTCTCTTCAAAACCTTGACTTTAGATCAGTTCAGAGTGATGATGATACTGATGATACTTGATGTTGCATAAAACAAAGGTGTTTCTTTCAGGAACACTCCTCATGTGGAATATGTGGAACAAGCTTCATTTGGATTAAATACTGGGATGAACACCACGGAGGAACAGAAACACACACAGATGCCTGTGAAAGGGAAAATCAGTTCCATGGCAAAGAACATTTTCCTCTCTACATGTTCACTTCAACGTAGCTTTAGGGTTCTTCCCTTCCCCCATTAGCTCTTCAGGAAGATAGTAACACAGCTATTAGCCCCTCTCTTACACCAGTGGGATCACACAAGTTAATTGCAGGTCTGCTGCTCCAGATTTACATGAAAGGGCCACCCCCAGACATGATACCACTAAAATGCAGTCGCCGTGCGTGGTTAAAAATAATATGGCAACTAGTGTGTGACTTTTAAAAAATCTTTTCCCCTTCTCCAGATTCCTCCAGCCTGGTGCCCTTCACTTCCTGACCAGTTGAGCTTGTTGTGAATTACAGGAAGAGTCCCAAAAGTACTTTTTCAAGAGGCAACTGGACTTTTTGCTGTTAGGATGAACACTCTTTGAATTGTGTGGAAATAGGAATGGATTTCCGGAGACAGAGAGAAAATAAACCTCCAAGTGCTTCAACGACCCTCTAAAAGGATGCAAATAACCAACTGTCTGCAAGGAATATAAATCCTTCCATTCCCCACCATCCTGTCAGAGCTGAAAAACCTTTTTGGATGAGAAGTGAAACATCTTCAAAAAGAAAAAAAACAAACAAAGAAGTCCAGTTGCCTCCTGAAAAAAACACCTTTAAGACAGTCATGATCTGGATGACTAAGAATCTCTGCAGACAATCAGACCACTTGAAAAGCCAGGCATAAATGTAGCCATACCAGTCATTGATAAATTATTATTCATTGGTTTCTCTGGCACTTTATAAGATGGAGTGAAGGCATCAGTTTGAGCAGCCTTTCTCCCCCTTCCCTCTCTCTCTCTGGGTGTGTGTATGTGTGTGTCCATGCTTCTCATTCCCTCCACAAAAAAGTAAAGGAAATTCGAATCTAGCACACACACACATGCACAAAAACAGAGTTCTTAGTTCAGATTGTATGTATCTGTCTGGTTATACAAAAACTAATAAATTAAATGATTATGCAGAGAATGACCCCTACTCTGTGGACTGGCACTGGGCCACGACATGTCAGAAACCAGGCCGAAGCTCCATCCATGGGAAACACGCAGCATGTGAAACCACAACTCCTCCAGTCCATGAAAAAACCTCTCTCCACAGAACCGGTCCCTGGTGCCCAAAAGGTTGGCAGGCTGTTGTGTTAAGCCACTTTTCTCCTCAAAAGACCTGTGAAATAATACCATGTAGCTGAAGGTGAGGTGTCAAAAGATGAGATAAATAAAACCTCTGATGTAACAAGACAAATCATCCAGAGGTTCTAAAGAGGTGCAACATTACCAGAGAAAGGATGAGCGGCGGGGCACAGTGGTTGGAGTGCAATGCTGCAGGCTACTTTTGCTGACTGCTGCAGGGATGGTATTCAGCAGGTTCTGACCAGTTCCAGCGAACCGGTAGCGGAAATTTTGAGTAGTTTGGAGAACCGGCAAATTTCACCTCTGACTGGCCCCACCTTCATCTATTCTCTGCCTCCTGAGTCCCAGCTGATTGGCTGGGTCATCTTTTGTTGCCCTGCACAGGAGAATGGAACTGGAAAGCAGGTTAATGTGGTAGGGGAGGGAATGGAGATTTTACAGTATCCTTCCCCTGCCAAGCCCACCAAACCATGCCCACAGAACTGGTAGTAAAAAAATTTGAATCCCACCACAGGACTGCTGGCTGCCTGCAATTTGGCAGATTGAATCTCACCAGGTTTGAGGTAGACTCAGCCTTCCATCCTTCTGAGGTGGGTAAAATGAGGACCCAAATTGTTGGGGGCAATAGTTTGACTCTGTAAACTGCTTAGAGAAGACTGTAAAGCGCTGTGAAGCAGTATATAAGTCTAAGTGCTATTGCAAGTGCTATTCATTTTATTCCAGCTTCAGATAAAGTGCCATGAAGACTAGGGTTGGGAAGGTAGAGAAACTAGCTTACAAGCACTTGCCATTTTGAGATTGCACAAATCCATTGTTTTTCTAAATTGTGGCAACAATTGTGTTTCAAGACATCCTGAGAGCTTCTGGCTATTCAAATTTAATGACAACATTGTCTGATGAAAAATCCTTGAAAATATATTTTTCCCCTCCTTCCAAAGCTGTGGGGAATACAAGAATGATCAACAGCAGATCAGAGATGGTATTTAATTATTTATTTTATTTATTTGTTTTGTCAATCACTTACAAGATAATAGGTATAAGTATAAACATAGTTATGAATACATGAAATGGATATGTTCCGTCCAGAAAGAAGCGCGTGAGACCGAATTCCAAACAACAAGTCTTTATTTCAAACTGCTAGGCAAAAGATACGGAACATAGCCCAAGCCGCGGCAGCCCTTTATATAGCGGCTTGCCTGCCGGCTTGTGGCCAATGACACTTGTTTAATTCTTCCCGCCGCTTGGCGGCTTCCCAGATTGGTTCCTACCGAACCAATCCGTAAGTGGCCTTTTTGGCCAGTCAGAATGAGGGACTTAGAACCTACCAAATTCCATACAGAACACCCCTCCCCCTTTAGTTCAGTCCAACGTGGGTGATGTATTCGCGCAGGTAGGTGGGGCTTTTCCTAGTTCTAGTAGACCTGCGCGGTTCAGTCTTGTTTTGGTTTTCAAGCAGTTGGACGGGATCGCTGCTTCTCTCGACCTTCTCCATGGAACCTCCCGAAGAGTGAGTCAGCCATGCCGCTCCTGCCTGAGTCTCTCGGGCCAGTTGAGATGGCTCCGCCACTCTCTCCTGGTTTGCCCGGGTTGGTTGAGCTGGCTTGTCTGCCACCTTCCAGGAAGGCCTCACTTCGCTCTCCTGCTCCCGGACTTCTTTCTTGGGGTTCATCTAACCATGAGTGCTCTTTTTGTTTGGTTAGATTGTCGTTTTGAAGAGTTTGTTGTCTTGTTATGGGAGGTTCATCTTTCCCTTTTTTATTTATTTGTACTTCCCCCTCCCTTGGTTGTTTTATCATCGGAATTTATTATTTTTGGTTCTGCGGTGGTTTGTCTTTCGAGATTGCGGGAACGAAGCTGGTCTATGTGCCGCTTCCATTCCCTCCCATCGTCTAACGTTAGTCGGTAGTTGCAATCTGCTGGCTCTTTCATCGTGATGTGAAGGGCTCAGTAGCTATTCTTAAGAAGAAATTGTTTCTGTGGCTGACTGAGCACCCATCCCCAGACATTGTGCAAAGGAAAATGCAACTAAAAAAAAAAAAAGAATGTTCAATTAATTGCTTACTGTGTAATCTTACTGATTACTTATGCAAGTGTCAATAGATATAAATGTAAAATACTGTAAAAATAAAAGGTTCTCCTCTGTCTAATCTGATCCTTTAATAATTGGCTCTGAACTAGATGAAAGAGGAAGGCCAGCTGCAATTGTTCCAATAATTTTGCAGTGTAACGATTATCCTTATGGCCATAATAAAAGCAAAGGATTTTTTTTTTCTCCTTTGAAGATTACTGGTATTAGAAACTGCTCCCCTTGAATCTGGGGAGGGAAGTAAACATGCCTAACTCTCTTCGACATTAGCGAACCCAGTGGCCGCCTCCAATAATAGTAATAGGGAGACAGACAGACAGACAGACAGACAGACAGCATGTGTCAGCCTTCAAGATCTTCTACTATCGCTTTGCATCTTTCGGCTGTCATAAGAAACGGGGGGGGAGGGGAGGTAGGGATAAGTCTGGGAAGTGAGCTGGAGGTGTTACATTCTTCTGTTGTGTAAATGAGGGGGGGAGCATACAATAGAGTTAGGTTTCCATTTCTCGCTTAGCTTTCTTTTCTCTGCGCAACTGCAACCCGTTATCAAAGTATGCCAAGGTCAACGGACAGAGGCCTCATCATCACCTGAAGATGCCCACATGATCATATTCACAACTTCTAATTGGAAGTTTCATCTGAACTATTGGGGGTGGGAACAATTCCATCACTTTGTATATGTGAATTGCGCGCCTAATTTCTCAGATTCAGAATTCTTTGGTTGCTACCACTTCACTTTCAGTAAAAGATATCTTTTCTCTAATTTAAAGAGTCTAAGTATTTCTTTCCTGGATTTTGAATGGAGCTCCGCCTGACAGCGTGGTGGGATTCAAATTTTTTTACTTCCGGTTCTGTGGGCGTGGCTTGCTGGGCGTGGCAGGGGAAGAATACTGTAAAATCTCCAGTCAGAGGTGGTATTTGCCAGTTCTCTGAACTACTCAAAATTTCCACTACTGGTTCTCCAGAACGGTCAGAACCTGCTAAATACCACTTTTGGATAGATAGATAGATAGATAGATAGATAGATAGATAGATAGATAGAT
>BLBF01000022.1:2923057-2998330 GCA_015471245.1 Laticauda colubrina | reverse complement strand
GATAGATAGATAGATAGATAGATAGATAGATAGATAGATAGATAGATAGATAGATAGATAGATAGATAGATATACATGGATGGACGGAGGGAGAGAGAGAGAGAGAGAATTTTCTCTTGGCCAAGTGTGATTGGACACACTTTTCTTGGCCAAGTGTGATTGGAAACACAAGGAATTTGTCTTGGTGCAAATGCTCTCAGTGTACATAAAAGAAAAGATACATTCATCAAGAGTCAAGACTCATCAGGCCATAATAACCATAGGGTACAAGAAGTAATCAAATCATACTAGGAAACAGCCCATATAAATTGTAAGTATACAAGTGAAAAAGTTACAGTCATACAGTCACAAGTGGGAGGGGATGGGTAATAAAGAGTGATAAGAAGATTAATAGTAATAGTAATGCAGACTTTTTATATATTTGGACAGTGTTGAGGGAATTATTTGTTTGGCATAGTGATGGCGTTCAGGAAAAATCTATTCTTGCGTCTAGTTGTTCTGATGTGCAGTGCTCTATAGTGTCATTTTGAGGGAAGGAGTTTAAACAGTTTATGTCCAGGATGTGAGGGGTCTGTAAATATTTTCATAGCCCTCTTTTCGACTCGTGCAGTATACAGGTCCTCAATTGAAACCAGGTTGGTCGTAATTGCTTTTAGTATTTATTTGATTTGTCAATGGCTTACAAGATACAGGTATAAGAATAAACATAGTTTTGAATACATGTGATAGATACTTATAAGAAAAATAAAAAGAAACAATAGGACAGGGACGGTAGGCACGATTGGTGCACTTATGCATTGCCACCTACAGGCCTTTTAGGAAGGGGATGAGGTCAATAGTAGACAGTCTAAGGTTAAAGTTTTTGGGGTTTGGGGAAGAAACCACAGAGTCAGGTAGAGTATTCCAAACATTGACCACTCTGTTGCTCAAGTTGTATTTTCTGCAGTCAAGTTTGGTTCGGTTGATCTTGAGTTTGTATCTATTGTGTGCTCTTGTATTATTATGATTGAAGCTGAAGTATTCATTTGCAGGTAGGACATTGCAATGAATGATTTTATGTACTATATTTAGATCGGACCGGAGGGGGCGTAGTTCTAGGTTTTCTGGGTCTAGAGTGTGATATTACCAGAGAAGAAGATACACAGGATTAGATTAACAACCCTTAATGCCTTTTTGGCTACGTAGTTACAGTGGGCTCTAGCACTTAAGATTATTAGAGATGAGTACTCCAAGGTCCTTTACAGAGCTTGGATCATCAACAAGGTCTTGACTATTCAGCTTGTATTTTATTTTCTGTTTTTTTTTTTTTTTTTGCCAATATGCAAGACGGAGCATTTATTTGTTGAGATTTGAAGTTGCCATTTGATTGACTACTCTAATACATATAGTCAAGATCTTTTTGAAGGGTAGTAGTATTGTTTGTAGTGTTGAATAGCTTTACATCATCAGCAAAGAGAACACAGTTGCTCTTAATATGATCATAGAGGTCATTTATGTAGAGTATAAAGAGAGTTGGTCCTAGAACACTGCCTTGGGGGACACCACTATTGACAGGTACAGAATTTGATAGGACACTCCCAATTTTGACCATTTGTTGTCTGTTTGACAGGAATGCTTCTATCCAGTTATGCAGATGTCCAGAGATACCATAAGATTTTAGTTTTAGGAGTAGTTTGTTGCGTACTTCTGAATCAAAGGCTTTACAGAAGTCTATGTAGATTGCGTCTATTGCTTTGCCCTGATCGAGTTGTGTAGTCCATATGTTTTTGCAGTGTAAGAGTTGAAGATTACAGGATAGGTTTTTTCCTGAAACCAAATTGTTTATTAGAGAGTAGGTTGTTTGTCTCTAAGTGGAGGATAATGGATTGGTTAATAATTGATTCCATGACTTTTCAGGTGATGCAGCATAAGGAGATTGGTCTATAATTTTCAACTAGACTGGGGTCTCTCTTTTTGAAGATGGGGATGACCGTGGCTTGTGACCATAGTTTTGGCAAGGAGCTGGTCCTGAAAGGTTTTTCAAAGATTATGCTTTAGAGGTTCGGCTATGGCAGTGGATAACTTTCTTAAGAAGTAGGAATAATATTCCGTCTGGTACAATAGATAGGGATGATTTTAGATTGCACAGTGCTTTTTCAACAATGTCTTCTGTAAAATCAAGATGTATTAGATCATTGTAGTTGTCTGTGGTTCGACTAGGAAATACTGGGCTTGATCCATTGCTGTTTACAAATACTGAGCCAAAGAATGTGTTAAAGAGGTTTGCTTTGAGGGTGTCGTTGTTGCAGTCTTTACCATTAGGTCGTTTCAGGGGTGGGATGGACCTTGAGTCTTTTAGTTTGTTGTTTACAAAACTGTAGAAAATGTGGGTGGAATTTGTGCATAGAAGGTTTAATGTGACAATTGTTTAATGTGATAATTAGTGCATTCAGTTTTTATCTAGTGGCATAGATTTTTGTATCGGCTAATTACTTACTTACTTAATTAATTAATTAGTCCTAATTATTCTCTGAAGTCTTTGTCTATGTCTGTAATAGTAATCATAACAACAATAACAATTGCTTTGAGCTTCATGGGAAAAATATTGCAAAATGAACTCTGCAGAAATAAAGTTGCCAAGTGGGGACTCGGAAACAGATATCTGTAACACACATTGTTGATCTGAGGATAGCATTCTTGGTGGAAAGAGAATGTATTTTACAAGTGGCACTAACTGGCTTCTATCTTTGGGAGGGCTCGGTTGAGACATGTTTGGTGGAAGACCCAGGTAGTATTGAAGTCAAACCATGGTGAAGAAGCTAAAAGACCTTGGAAAAACTCTTTGAAAAAGCGCTACACACTAGAAAGGATAAGTGTAACAGGTGCTGGTTTCACATGCTACACTTGGGAGGTGTCAAACTTGATTTTATTGAGGGCTTCATCAGGATTGTGTTTGACCTTGGAGGGTGCATTCAGATGTGTAGATTTTTACTCTGAATTAAGATTTGTGCGTAAAAGGTGCACATCTTTGTCTTAGCTAGCATTTGGAATTTAACCAGATCGCAAGAATTTTGGGCTGATCAAAAGAATTATATTGCAATATAATAAGGTAAAATTGACAGCTTGATCTGCAACAGGGGATTGTTGGTATAGTTAGTTGTCAAATACACCTTGGAGCCAAGGGAGAAGGCTGTCAAGCAATATCTTTAAACATTTGGGGGAGTTCTCTTTTCCAGGCCTTTTTTCAATGACAGGGTTAAAATTCAGGTTACATTACATGATAAATAACATAGCACGGGGACCCCAACCTTTGGGCCATGGCAATGGCCCATGGGGGGTTTGCAACAGGAGCAGATACGCATCCTCAATTGCATGAGCAGTGGATGAGTGCATGGGTGTGCATTTGCCAGCCATTTACGCTAACTATCCCCTCCTTCCCTGCTGGTCCATAAAGCCGGAAACATTGAGGAATTCTGACTTAGCGTATATGTATTTTTATTTTGTTAAATAATACAATGGATTATATACTCCCAGAATTCTCAGCAATTGCAGTACTAAGTAGGGGAGTCTGGGAATTAAAATCCAGAAGGCCCAGATGAGGAAAGTTGCACTTGAAACCTCATAACCAGGGGTGGTATTCAGCAGGTTCTGACTAATTCTGGAGAACCGGTGGCAGACATTTTGAGTAGTTTGGAGAACCGGCAAATCCCACCTCTGACTGGCCCCGACCCCATCTATTCTCTGCCTCCCATTGAGTCCCAGTTGATCGGCTGGGTCTTCTTTTGTTGCCCTGCACAGGAGAACCGAGCTGGAAAGCAGGTTAGTGTGGTGGGGAGGGAATGGGATTTTGCAGTAACCTTCCGCCAGGAGTGTGGAGGGAATGGAGATTTTACAGTATCCTTTCCCTGCCATGCCCACCAAGCCACGCCCACAGAACCGGTAGAAAAAATGTTTGAATCCCACCACTGCTCATAACTTACTAATGCTTTTTTAATGCATGTGTGCAAAATGCAGCCTTCATGCATCAAGATTGGAGTAGGGAGAAAACAAACAAGCCCGAAAAGCAAGACGATCAGAAAGGAAGTGGGAGCTTTGTTGTTAATGAATGAAAGTGTATTCCAATGTTTTTTCTCCTATCTATTATTTTGCCTGTTTCTCTTTTGTTATAGTAATTTGGCTGAACATGACTTGGCCCTTTCTTTTGAAACAAATACAAAATACTCTCAAAGTACAGATCTGGGTTTCCAATCCAAGTCCAAGAGCATCCAGTGATAATTGCAGAGGTTTGTGTTTAGAAAAGTGTTGTGTTCAGGGCTTGCTTGTCTTTGTTTTCATTGGCACTCTCTGCCATACCAACTGCCAAATAGACTCTTGCTTTATACACATCTTGTTAGAAAGATGGTAGATTCCTCAGAAGAGGCAGCTTATGTGCTTAGATGCCTTTGCTTGCTAGCAATAAGCTTCTGGGTACCATTCTAAAGATACCTTTAAGATGTAAAATCCTTCTATGACTTCGCATCAGATTATCTTCAAGACTATGATCCTGCGTAGAGATGACCTTGGGGAAGTTATGTGATGAGCATGAGTAAAATATGAGTTTAAACCAGGAAAACAAGAAAGCGTGAGAAAGAAACTACAGTCCCAAAGGTGCTTTTTTCAAGAGGACTTTATGTTTTTCCTTTGAAGACATTTTGCTTCTGATCCAAAGAACCTTCTTCAGAAACTTCTTTGGATGAGAAGCGAAACGTCTTCAAAGAAAACCAGAAAGTCCAGTTGCTTCTTGAAAAAAGCACCTTTTGGGACAACCATGACTTGGATGACTTCCAAGCTTTCAAAGCTCTGTTACTGTATCAATCAAGTAGACTTCTAGTGTCTGTTGTGGGATTTGTTTCCTGATCTGTCTCACCATAAAAGCCTGATAATTTTCCAGTTAGAATTGGCCCAACCTGTATGACCTCAAAAGAGAAGCAGATCAGGGTCCACCACCTTGGGGGCATAAGGGCAGATTGGAACAACTTGCCATGGCCAACTCACCACAGGGCTAGACATAGGACATAGGACATAAGACAACTCAACAATTTCAATATGATTATTTAAAATAGTTAAAAAATTGATTTAATTTTTGTCATTCACATTTCATTTTGTCCCCCCTTTGGCATTCTTTCTTTAATGATTCTATACTATTATTTCTTCAATATTAGTATAAATCTTGTCCCACAGAGAGTTAACCCATGGCAAGTTGGTCAGGGCGATCTGGCCATCATGAGTTGGCTGTGGTGAATTGGCCATGGTGAGTTGCCTATGCTGAGTTGGCTGCAGCAAGTTGGCTGAGGCAAGTTATCATAGAACCCATGAGGAAGAGTGAAGTGCTGTTTCATGGTATGAAATAGTCTCCCAGTTAAAATTAGAATATTTTGCTCCCTGTCTTCTACAAACAACTTAAAACAGAGTCATTTCATAGAGTATTTGGGAACCAACTCAACTTATTTTTATTTTGTAGTCTTTTTTTTTGAGGGGTCCTTGGTACTCACTGAACTTGATTGTTTTTACGTACACCTTTCATTACCCAAATAAGTTATATCATCAGTGTTACTAAGGAGAGGGAGTTTGGATAATGAAAGGTCTGCATAAAAACAACCAACGTCAGAGAGTACTGAAGACTCCCTCATTTCAACCCTGAGTACAAATATTCTTATTTATTAGCACATCTATTTTGTTTTCAATTTTTTTGCGATGGAATTTTTAGAAATATATGTCTTTTATCTGTGAACCTCTGAAAATCCTAAACTGGATTGCAGAAAGATATAAATATAATAAATAAATATATGACCAATGATGCCATTTTGTTTATCATCAAAGCCTTATTAATGATTTATAACAACATCAGGCCTTCACTCAGTCACCGAAATTATAAACCTATTTGTATTGCTGTTATTTTGGAAAAATGAGGCCTTGGAAAAGCCCTTGCTTGAGGGAACCTGACTTTTCTCTACTTCATTTGGACCCCAACACTATGTTACAGAAGTCAGATTTCAGGATTTTATCATCTAAGCCACACACATGCATGGAGCCAAGATACATAAGATCAAGTTGCAAGCAAGCGTTAGTGAGACAAATGAAAGATATACACTCAGAATTGTGTGTTTTCTCCAACTCTTTCCTAGTACTGCTGTGCTGCATGAATCCCTAAACTGCATGTGATCTGGATCACACAGTTCCCAAGTTAAGTCTTGTGATTAAGTCCTGTAATTATAAGGTTTCTCTGCTGCCTCTTTCCTCCTGTAGTTTAAGAAAACAATTCTAGGGATTCCTTAGCAGGAATCATGGAAAGCAGCTCTAGAAGGGTATCTGATATTGTATCTGATATTAGCACAGTTGAGAAAGTCCAGAAATATTTCACAAGAAGAGTTCTCCAATCCTCTACTTGTTGTAGAATACCTTATGCCACCAGGCTTGAAATTCTAGACCGAGAAAACCTTGAATTAAACCGTATTCGATCTGGTCTAAGTATGATATAAAATCATACATTGCAATGACTTACCTGTCAATGAATACTTCAGCTTCAACCATAACACAAAAGCACACAATAGATACAAACCCAAGGTTAACCGCACCAAACTTGATTGTAGGAAATACGACTTCAACAACAGAGTGGTCAGTGTCTGGAATACTCTACCTGACTCTGTGGTTTCTTCTTCAAACCCCAAAAACTTTAACCTTGGACTGTCTACTATTGACTTCACCCCTTTCCTAAGAGGTCTGTAGGGGGCGTGCATAAGTGCACCAATGTGCCTACCGTCCCTGTCCTATTGTTTCTTTTATTTTTGTAATACCTATTATCTTGTAAGCGATTGACAAATCAAAATAAATAAAAAGGGTCTGGCGAAAAGATTACCGTTTCTCTGAATGTTTCACTGTTTTTTTCCACCCTCATCCAGAGGTGGGCTTCAAAACCTTTAGCAAAGGGTTCTCTGCCCAGTTGCTAGGTGGGCGTAGCCATAGTGGGCGTGATCTAATCGGCCTCCTGCACCACAGCGGGGGAGGGGCATATTTGCTCTCCCTGGGCTCTGGAGGCTTTTCTCAAGCCTCCAGGAGGGCAAAAAATGGGCCTCCCGGGCTCCAGAGGCTCTTTGGAAGCCAGAAACGGTCCCATTTCCAACCCTTCCAAACTTCCGAGAGGCCCGTTTTTTGCCCTCCCCAAGTCTCCATACGTGCAAGAAATGATAGATGGAAAACAGTCAAGGAGAGGAGCAACCTGGATTAAAGGAAAAACTTCCTGACAGTGAAAACAATTAAACAGTGGAACAACTTGCCTGCAGAAGTTGTGGGTGCTTCAACACTGGATGTTTTTAAGAAGAGACAGCACACAGCCACTTGTCTGAAATGGTTTCGGGTCTCCTGCTTGAGCAGGGGGGTTAGACTGGAAGACCTCCAAGGTCCCATCCACCTCTATTCTGACTGATTGATTGATTGATTGATTATCTAGAAAATTCCTTGTCATTCACTGCATCCTATCTTAGTATAATTTTTTATGAACTGTTGCCTATTGAATTCAGCCCATGAATTCATATAGTCAGTATGGCACTTGAAAGTTTTGTACGGCTTCAGAGCAAAATCTCTTACTGAAATATTAGAGGCTGTACCTTTCAAGCAATAGTGAAGATGAAATTCTGTTTCCCAACCTTTAAAGGTAAAGGTAAAGGTTCCCCTCACACATATGTACTAGTCATTTCCAGCTGTAGGGGGCAGTGCTCATCTCCGTTACAAAGCCGAAGAGCCAGCACTGTTCGAAGATGTCTCCGTGGTCATGCGTTTGGCATGACTAAACACCAAATGTGCACGGAACGCTGTTCCCTTCCCACCAAAGTGGAATCTATTTTTTTACTTGCATTTTTATGTGCTTTCGAACTGCTAGGTTAGCAAAGCTGGGACAAATAATGGGAGCTCACTCCATTACGCGGAACTAGGGATTCAAGCCGCCAAACTGCTGACCTTTCTGATCAACAAGCTCAGCATCTTAGCCACTAAGCCAATGGTCCCTTTAAGTTACCTCTAACATAAAAGCAGAATTATTTCCCTATGGATCATTATTAAAGAATAGTGTGTGAAAGGAGACATGTTTGTCTGCATGCCATCAACAAATTTTAACATTTCTGATCTCTCCATTCTCTCTGCAATCCTGTTAAACCTGAAGATAGTTTTGAAAATTGTATGTAAAAGACCATGCGATCCAGAGGTATCATGGAAACAATTACAGTGATAATAGCTCTTTATACATTTTCACTTGAAGTTAATGTGAAGTGCTACTCATTAAAGAAGAGAGTGGAAAAAACATGGTGTTGATTTCTATATTAAAATATATATCTACTGTAATTTTGCAGCTTATTCTCCAATAAAAATTCTACATTCAGAGATTGCTTGAAATATTCAGATATGGACTTCCATGGGAATCTCTCTCCAAATGTATTTTTAAAAACAAACTTTAAAGGAATTTGAAATCAGATAGATATGTCAAATTGTTTTTTGGTTGAGGGACTAAAGAGATCTGTCTGAACAAGATATTTCTCATAATATTTAGAAATATTTTTTCCTAAGCTAGAATAAAATAAACAAAGTTGAAATCTGTGGAAGGAATCTATCGTTTGGCTGATGTCAGCAGAAGGGATCCAAAATTTTGATCATATATGTGCGTATGTATGTTAGGTGTTCATTCAACCCAACTCAACACTTCATGCATGTTATGAAGGATGTGTTTGCAGCCCCCATGATAGTGTTGACCTCTTAAATACCAGAATTAGATAATGGAATAAAACAATGTGTTCATTCTCCAAAACAAATTGCTAGAATAGTTGGAAAGTTAAACACTTTGGTTTTGTATCTCAGCAGCATACCCTTTTAAACTGCAAGTCTTTGTAATTTTGGAGATAACTCATGGAGTCTCTTTTCTAACTAAATAAATATAATAACTTTTCCTCCCTTCACAGCTCACTGTTACTTGTTGGCATCACTACCAATGTTGCTGTCATAATGGATTAATTCCTACAGTTTAAAAGGAAACTTGTAGTATTTCCAATACATGTAGTTATTCCAGAAGGTAGTGGCTTGTAACCACCCAATATTTCAAGATTTCAAAAGAACAAATAAGCTAAACTTCAGTATGTTCCATATTAACATACTTCAAATAGGCTATTCCTATTGGACAATAAATACCCGAAGCTGATTGGCTACTTTTCTCGACGCTGATTGGCCAATGATTGGCCAATACAAGTGGCGGGAAAAGCATGCAGCCATCATTGGACATTAGCCGCTATAAAAAGAGCTGCCGTGGCTCCTGGTTAGATCGGACTTTAAGAACTAAATAAAAGAGCTGAAGTTACGCTGATCTCTGAGTCTCATTCCCACGAACCGAACACTGGCGACAAAGGTGGGATTCTGAGAAAGAGATCAGTCGGGCACATGGCATCGAGAACCGAGCAGATGAAATGGCCGGAACTAACTCGCCCCCCGCACCCTTCAACCCAGAAGCAGAGGACTGGGAATTCTACATTGATAGATTCCTCATGTTCTTGGAGAGTAACAACCTGCAAGGAATCTCGGACAATTGCAAAAGAGCTGTATTCCTAACACACTGTGGGCCCACAGTGTTTAAGATGGCCAAGGCACTAGCAAAACCAGATGACGTTAAGCAAATGGCCTGGCCGGACCTGGAGAAGCTGCTGAAGGCTCACTACGCACCGACCATCTCCAGCCTCATCAGGAGACACGAATTTTATAAACGGGACCAGAAGGAAGGTGAGAACATCGCAGATTTTGTAGCTGCTCTCAGAGACATCGGAGGAGCATGCGAATTCCTGAACATGGACGAAGCCATGATGGATCGTGTGGTACTTGGACTGAGAGACCTTACCCTACAAAGCCGACTGCTGACCTGACCAAAGATCACCATGACCGAGGCTATTGCTGAAGCCACGGCAGCAGAAGCAACCAAAAAATCAGCAGCAAAAATGCAGCAAATGAATGCCAACCCACCAAAGACATCAACTGAAACAAATCAGGGCACCGAGAAAAAAATAGAAAGCACACACAAGACCTCTGCACATTTCACAGACAGCGGATCATCCGGAATCGACAAGGACGAGGAAGAGGAAATCCATTGGCTCCAGGCTGAGCGAGAGCGGCAAATGAAAAATGGTCATAAGTTGGGGTTCCAGTGTGCTGGTTGTGGAGGAGACCACCCCCGTTCGGAGTGCCGGTTCTTAGACGCTGTTTGCTGGTACTATGAATGGAGGGGCTACATCGCACGTGTATGCAGAAACCGCAGAAGCTATAGCCCCAGAAGAAGGGACAATACACCCCTGAGACAGAAAGAGAGGACGATGTGGACCTGAGATAATCGTGAAGGCAAAGGGAAGCGGCCAAGCGAAAGCTACAGGAAAGAAGAAACGCATCAGACCATCATCATCAGCCATTCCAACGTGACTAATGGCCGAAAGATACATGTGACGGTCAGAGTCGAGGGGCAAGAATGCACAATGGAGATCGATTCCGGATTGTACCTATCAATGGTATCCTGGGACACCATCAAAAGACTAGTATTGCACATCAGCAAAGCCAAATTAGAACAACAAGCACTGATTTTAAAAGACTACCAAGGCAACAGAATACCAGTAGTCGGGCTTGGACACTTCCAGGTAACCTTCAAGGAACACCAAAAAATATTGCCGCTAACCATCGTAGACCGGAACTGACCAAGCCTACTGGGACTCAAGTGGTTTGAGCCCCTAGGAATTGGAGTGACCGGCATTAACCGCATCACCGACGCAGACTGGGAGGAGAACCTGATGAGAGAGTTACAGGACGTCTTCGATGGAAAATTAGGCAAGTACCGAGGGTCCCCTATTTTATTTAATTTAGATCCAACAATAGCTCCAATTAGGCTGAAGGCGAGGCAAGTCCCTTTCGCACTAAAACCAAAGATTAATGAGGAACGTAACAAACTAATAGCACAAGGTATTTTGGAACCAATTGGCCATGCTATATGGGAGACCCCAATCGTGACCCCAGTTAAACCGGATGGGTCCATGAGAATTTGTGGGGACTACAAGACTACCCTGAACCATGCACTACAGCAAAGTGCATATCCTGTTCCCGTAGTACAACACCTACTACACTCCCTGGGAAGGGGCAAGGTTTTCGCAAAGCTCGACCTTGCCCAAGCTTACCAGCAATTGCCAGTAGACCCAGAAACAGCAGAGGCCCAAATGATCGTAACGCATAGGGGAGCATTCAAATGTTCAAGATTACAATTTGGAGTCAGCGTAGCCCCGAGGGTCTTCCAAAGCCTAATGGAGCGGTTATTACAAGGGCTAAAAGGAGTAGTCCCATATTTGGATGACATGCTTGTCTCAGCTAACGACGAGAAACAATTAGAAGCCCGCCTCAGAGAGGTCCTGCAAAGGTTCCAAAAAGCGAGACTCAAGGTAAAGAAAGAAAAGTGTAAATTGGCCACATCAAAAGTTGAATTCCTGGGGTACCAAATTGATAAAGAGGGCATCTACCCCACAGAAAAAAAGATCAAGGCAATCAAAGAGGCGCCTAGACCAAAAAATAAGGTTGAATTACAAGCTTTTCTGGGACTCATAAATTTTTACCATGTCTTTCTGCCACAGAAGGCAACTATGGCGGAACCTCTACATAAACTCCTAGACAAATCGGCCGGTCTGGACCTGGGGATGACGTGAAGAGATGGCATTCCAGAAGATAAAGGACCTCATCACATCCGACGCGGTATTGATGCAATACAGCGAGACATTACCGCTTACAGTTACATGCAACGCATCACTGTTTGGTGTCGGGGCCGTGCTTAGCCATGTCCTGCTGGATGGAAGAGAAGCCCCCATTGCCTTCTACTCAAAGACCCTCTCAAAAATTGAAAGGAACTATAGCCAGTTGGACAGAGAGGCATTGGCGACTATATCCGGCGTAAAACTCTTCCACAAATACCTTTACGGTAGGACTTTTACCCTTATGACCGATCACAAACCCCTTTTAGGTATACTCGCTGGAAACATAGCCACCCCTAAAAAAATGTCGCCGAGAATGACAAGGTGGTCCGAATTTCTGGCGGCATACAACTATAGCCTCATCCATCGGCCTGTAAAAAACTTTTCGCATGCCGACGCTTTGAGCTGCACTCCCTTACCAGACATAGAGACTGACCCAGCACCAACCACTTCCACCCTATAAATCGAGACTTTGACAAACCTACCGATAACCGCAACCGACATCGCCAGAATTACCGCAAAAGACAAGACATTGTTACAAGTTTTGAACTGGGTAGGAAAAGGGTGGCCAGAAAACGAGACAGACATTATTTTCAAACTGTATAAGAATAGACAAACCAAACTGTCATTACTGAAAGGGTGTATACTTTGGGGTGATCAGGTAATAATACCAGAAAAACTACAAGACCAGGTATTGTGTATGTTGCACGAAGGCCACACGGGTATTGTGTGAATGAAAACCCTGGCCAGGAGCTATGTATGGTGGCCAGGGATGGACAAAGATATTGGGAAATGGGTCGAAACTTGCGGGAAATGTCAAAACTCCCACCCTGCACCCCCTTCAGCCCCTGTTCTGGACTGGGAAACACCAAGGGATCCCTGGTCACTAATACATATAGACTTCATGGGGCCAACAAAAGGGCATACATACCTAATCGTAGTAGATGTTTACTCCAATTGGTTAGAAGTAAGCATCATGCACTCTACGACCACCGAAGCAGTCATCAAACAGCTACGAAAGCTATTCACTAGACACAGGTTACTGGATGTACTTGTCTCTGACAACGGCCCACAATTTACAGCACTACCCTTCAAAAAATTCCTAGCAGAAAATGGCATACGACATGCACTGACAGCACCGGGCCGACCGGTGACGAACGGTAGGGTGGAACGCATGGTCTGGTATACCAAGGAAACACTAGACAAATTAGACACAGGGGACATGCAAGAAAGAATCGAAAAAATGCTCACAATACAACACATAACACCAAACTCCACCACAAATAAAAGCCGAGCAGAATTACTGAAGTACAGAAAACTAAGATCACATTTAGACAGATTACACCCAACTTACGCCACCAAAAAACCAACCAACTCCTCGAGCAAGTATCGCAAATTCGAACAATGACAACTAGTATATGCAAAAAAACTCACCGGCCAACCGTTGTGGATACCAGCAACTATTTCACAGATAACCAGACCACGGTCCTACAGAATGGAAACAGATGATGGTCGAACTTGGCGAAGACATATTGACCAACTACGGTCACACACACTACAACGCACCACCGACACACCCAGACATGAAGAACAACACACACACACACCAACAACATCACAACAACTACACAAAATCAGCAACAGATCAACCAGAGAGGGGGAAGACCCCTCAGTAAAAAATAAGGGGGGAACCCTCCGGTAGAAAAAGAAGCCCCTCTGGTAGAAAAAGAAACCCCTCCGGTAAAAAAAGAAATCTCCATGATAGAAAAAGAAACCGAAGAAAATCAAAATAATCACAATAAAAAACATTCCCAAAGAAACGCAAGAAAAAACAGTTACCTACCCATAGAAGTCTTCGACGAGGAACAAGAAACACAAGTAGACCTGGATGCTTGGTCGGAAAGGAGCAGCCGGGCCGACTCTACCAGCCCGAGTAGGCCAAGTGGGAGCGGCATGGCTGACTCTACCTTCCAGGAGGTTCGACAGAGACGGACAGGAGAAACAGCGATCCCGTCCGAACCCATTGAAGACGATGACACAACTAAACTGCGCAGGTCAACTGGGCAACCTAGAAGCCCTGCCTACTTATGTAACTATGTACGGTAGGACCGTACCAAGAGGGGAGGGGTGTTCCATATTAACATACTTCAAATAGGCTATTCCTATTGGACAATAAATACCCGAAGCTGATTGGCTACTTTTCTCGATGCTGATTGGCCAATAATAGCAGGGCTATGATTGGTCAATACAAGCAGCGGGAAAAACAAGTAGCCGTCATTGGACACTAGCTGTGAGCAGCTCTCTATAAAAAGAGCTGCTGTGGCTCCTGGTTAGATCGGACTTTAAGAACTAAATAAAAGAGCTGAAGTTACGCTGATCTCTGAGTCTCATTCCCACGAACCAAACACAGTACATTATACGAAACAAAAACAGTTCTAGGTTGTTCCATTTCCACCTGTTGTACTATCAAGCTTCTTGAAAACAGGTGATACGGCTAAACACAAATATATTTTTTAAATGAAAGAAACTCAAGATAGGCACTGTGATGTCCTCCAGAAGTTTTGAACTACTATTCTACATTCCTTGACTATTCTGGCTTGCCTGAAAGAAGTTAGACATCTGGAGGACATGAGACTGATCCATAGGAACAATTCTAATGAGCAATAGCCATTCTTTTGCTTCATTTTCTGGATGAGAAGACAAAGTGCCAGATTCATGCTTAGAGCTTTCCTGAATCCTACCCTGAAATGTGAAAACATCTTTCTTCTAGATCAGGGGTGTCAAACTCCCAGATGCATGCTGGCCCCATCCTTTAGCAAAGGAGAAAAAAGTCCCAATATGTCATGTGACACCACCATGACAATGAGAGTTTGACACCCCTGTTCTAGATCATCATACTTTGAAACCATAACCTGTCTAGCTTGATCATACTAATTTTAACTTCAATAAGTCATTCATTGTGCAAGGGTGTCATGAGAAATTGGTTATTTTATAACAAAAATGGATGCTTCATTCCTGGAGCATTCTCATGCATCCATGGCTTCTTGTTACATCTGAATTAGAGTACAGTCTATGCCAGTGGTGGCTAACCTTTTTGGGCTCCTGTGCCAAAAATTGTGTGCACACTGGAGCTTGTGCGTTCGTGTGCCAGCACCCAGAAAGCAATGCGTGTCCTCATGCCACCTCCTCCACCCACCACCACCTTACCTGCACTGAGCCTCATAGCTGATTTTTGGCTGGTTTGAGGCCTTTTTCAGCCTCCCAGAGGCTTGAAAAAAGCCTCTGCAGGCCGAATCATAGGTTTGTTTCATCACTTCCAGTATTACAGGAAGTGATGAAACAGGCCTATTATTCGAGCTGCAAAGCCTGCAGAGGCCTTTTTCAAGCCTCTGGGAGGCCGAAAAAGGCCTCAAACCAGCTGAAAATCAGCTGTAAGGCACATACATGCACAGTGAGGTAAGTTTATCTGCGGTTCACATGCCAGCACAAATGGCTCTGTGTGCCACCTGCGGCAAGTGTGCCATAGGTTTGCCATCACGGGTCTAAGCCCTAAGGCAATGTTTCTCAGCATTGGCCGTTTGAAGATACTTCAACTTCAACTCCCTGAATTCCCCATTAGCCAATCCACATATCTAGATGCTGCCAAGCTTTGGAAATACTTCTCTAGAAAAATCAGAGTAGAAATCCAGTCCAGAAAAAGCAGTCAGGAGGGCTATGGAAAGATGAAATCCAGATAAAGTAATTCTTACTTCAACATTATTCTTGTTTTTAGGCAAACCCCTCAGATTCAAATTCTTTATTTTGGTTTTCACAGCTTCACAGTCCTGATGGCTTGGCTAAACGAGTTGCAATCTAAAAAACAGAAATCAAATGAATTAATATAAAAACTGGTCTAAGATACTGTTTTCCCTCCACAAGAGATCACATTATGTTGTAATAAAGTAGAAGTTAAAATCATTCATTTCAAAGTAATTAAAACATTTGAAAGGTGTATAATTTTAATTGCAGCCCTTGAGGACCATTTGTCTGCTCTTTTTGACACTGGATTATTATTATCATTATTATTTTGCTTTTTATTAATGAAGTAGTTGATTAGAATGGTTGATGATGGAAGGTCCTCAGGATTTTAAAATGAAAACTGAAAAATGATCTGATTTCTCCCATAACTGAGAGCTGTTGTGCGCAGTCATATAAAATAAATAAATTAAAGTACAGATTGGAAGTAAGCAATTTAAATTAATGACATTCAAGTTTTTCTCCCCAACTGAAGCATTTACATAAATCATTGCTGAATAATGGAAGGCCATCAGAAAATCAGATATCCAAAATGTTATTCAACTGAATAGGTTAAACACAAAGCAACCTGAACAACAACTCCAGTTCAGTGATCAAATCATCTAAAATGTAAAGAACTTTTACTTAATTTTTGTTTTCTTTATCAAACCAGGCATGGCTGCTCAGCTGCAACTTGCAAGAACTGAGAAAATTCTGAAAGGAACTAAGTGAATGTAGAACTGTTGCCTGG
This sequence comes from Laticauda colubrina, assembly GCA_015471245.1. Taxonomy (NCBI): domain Eukaryota; kingdom Metazoa; phylum Chordata; class Lepidosauria; order Squamata; family Elapidae; genus Laticauda; species Laticauda colubrina. The sequence continues at coordinate 2,982,043 of BLBF01000022.1, read as the reverse complement.
CAGGACTCCATAGTTTCAATATGATTAAATTGTGTTGTCAAGAAAACAGGATAAAAAGGTCTTAGGTCTCCCTGCTGTGTTATTTATGTATAAAGAAAAATGTTGCATTTTTCGGGCAAAAATTGATTGAGAGAGATTGATCTAAAACCCAAGTACAGTATATAAAACACAGAAGTCATTTGGTTTTGACTGACTCTAGAATCAAATCAAATCTCCCAGAGATATATTTTGGTAAATGAGAATTCCATTGAACTAATTGGTGTGGCATTTGGGTGTCAGAGTTGGAAGGCACTTTAAAAACCTTCACTGTTGGAGCACCCACAATTTCTGTCAAATCAAGTTTCAGGTACCAGTTGGCAGTTTTGAAGGCTGCTTCTCAGAGTGCACACAGTTTGACTAGGTGAGACAACCCAGGAGCAAATACCACACACAGGTTGTCTTTACATATAATGGTTTTATCCTGGGGTGGGATTCTGCTGGTTTGGATGAGTTCAGGTGAAACCCTAGCTCCGATGATCAGCTGGCTCCGAACTGGTTCACTCTGATGATCATGTGGGCCTACCTGCCCACCCCTGCGCTGTACTCACCTATATCTGCGCAGCTGATTTGTGCGGCAGAGTGGATTGCTGCGCCTCAGCTGTGTTACTTCCCTGAAGTAACATTGAAGGTAAGTAATTTTGAAAGCTATGCGTGCACGCACGGCACGCATCAGGCATGTGAAGCGCGCAATTAGCGAACCGGTTGTTACACCGGCAGCACCCCACCACTGGTTTTATCCCTACAAAAGCATATATACATACAATAGTTTTATACAGGCCTTGAACAAATGGTAATCAGCAATCAGAACCACGACAGAAGCACACATGGAGAGAGAGATATGCCCCCACAGGGCCTCTCCTATATTACAGCCTCTTAAAGCAGTAGCAGTCAAATAACCCTAATGACTTATCTCTACCATTGAATCATCATTACATCATTACAATATTACAACATTACAACCTTACAACAGCTGGTTAGTTATTAAATTATCATTACCCTGACACTGCTGAAAGAAGATGATCTGAAAAACATTGTCACAGTTCTTCAAAAGCTTTCCAATATATGGAAAATACACTACAGGACTAGACAGGCAAAACAGAGAAAGAAAAACTGAGTGACTCATATATATTCACCTTTGAATCACAGAAAGCATTTTACTTGGTATTTCCAAACACAATTGTGGAGAGGGGAAGGGAGATGAAACTTTTAACATAGGTTGTTCTTCTAGCTTTGTTGATTTTGCTCATCTAGGAAGGCATATTTGAAGAGCTTTGGTGAAATGAAAGAGGATTTCTTTCTGTTTGTATATTGAGAACTTTCTGATTAATTATCCTACCCTATAATCTTTGCTCTTCCAATCAATTCTCATTTCAGTGAGTCTGTTTCTAAAATATCCAAGCTATCATTTATTTCACAAGAATGGCACACATAGCATTGACAAAGGCAATAAAATAAGAAAGTGGAATCTTTCCGAAAGCCATCATTCAGGATTTATAGTTTAAGGCCAGTTTTATTATTTCCTCAGGTTCCCTGTATGTACCTTCCAGTTGTATCTCCCATACTAACGAAGCAAGATAGCATGATCAGTAACACCCAAAGTTGCCAACACTAAATGGAAACATTTTCACATCTAATTCTCAAAAGGGGCCATTCATTAGGATGACTAACACTGTTTCAATGCCATACCCTAAACCAGGGGTGTCAAACTCGATTTCATCGAGGGTTGTGTTTGACCGGGGTATGTGGCCAGGGTGAGTAGCTTAACATCACTCCTGTTGGGGGCACCTGTGGTGGCACAAGCAAAAACAGGTTCCTGAGCTCCATTTCCAGCTGCAGAGGCCTCCTGCAACCCTCTGCCAGTAAAAATGGAGCCCAGCCCTCCTGAGCTCCATTTTCACTGGCAGAGGGTTACCGGAGGCCATGGCAGCCAGAAACGGAGCTCAGGAGCCTGTTTTTGCTGGTAGAAGCACTGTGGGCTGGTCCTTCATTGTTTCCAGGGCAGCCCCATGGGACAGATGCCTAGACCAAACCTGCCCTGGACCAAACCTGGATTGAAGTTATATACCAGCTTTTTATTCAAAGGCCACAATCTTTTCCCCAGAGGAGATATTTGTGAATCCAGAGAAGGTTTGTTTTAGTCTTTTTTTTTTTTTTGAAAAGAATTTTATTAATTTTCTACAAACACAGATGACATACAAAACATTAAAAACATCTGCTCTCATATATACTTCCGGTGTGTCAGTTGGTTCATCAGTTTTGTGCATTCATTCTACAGTCTCAGTTACAGTTATATTGCATAACAATTCATATTGTCAATCCATATCCTAATATTACGAAAAAAAAAGAATTTTTTTTTGACTATACTTTTAATCATTCATGCTTTGTGAGATAACAATACTTTAAACAGTTTATTCTATAACAAATCATATAATCATAACAAATCAATCCTAAAAACCCTTTATAGATATAGTATTAATGTTCTATTATCGTATTTTATCATCTAGCCATTGATAAAAAAGATCCCAAATTTCATAAAATTGTTTATCTTCTTGCTCTCTAATTTCAAATGTCAATCTACTCATCTCAGCACATTCCAATATTTTCTTAATAATTTCTTCCTGTAATGGTATTTTCTCATTCTTCCAATTTTTAGCAAATACAATCCTAGCCGCTGTTAATACATTTACAATCAAATATTTCAAATCTTTATTGTATGTATCAGGTAAAATTCCCAATAAAAAGATCTCTGGTTTCAAATCTATGTGTTTCTTTGTCATTTTTTCCAACCACATGTGAATTTTAGTCCAATATTTTCTAGCATCCTCACAAGTCCACCACATATGATAGTATGAGCCAGGTATCTGATGACATTTCCAACATTTTTCAGATTTGTTCTTGAACATTCTTGCTATTCTTGTCGGGGGGAAGTGCCACCTGTAAAACATCTTATACAAGTTTTCTTTATATGCTGTTGACATTGTCATTTTATAGTTTTGAGACCACAATTTTTGCCATTTTTCTAAATCAATCCCATATCCAAAATTCTTCCCCCAAGCAATCATAGTTTCTTTAACTTGTTCTTCCTCTAACTTAATTCCCAATAAATAACCATATAATTTTTTAATCACTTTCTCATCAGTACCCATCAATATCTTATCTAAATCAGTCTGTTTATCATAGAATCCTTCCGTTTTAAAATCTTCATCATATTTTGAGTGTATTTGCGCATATGAAAACCAATTCATCCTTATACCTTGTTCCTCTAAGTTTTGGATCGATTTAAGTCCACCCTTTTCATCCAACAATTCCCCATATCTAACTGTTTGTTCCTTTTTATAGATCATAGGATAGGAAAATGCTTCAATAGTCGATAACCAAACTGGAATTTTCAAATAACATTGTTTTTTTATCTTCTCCCAATTTAACCACAAAGACTCCCGTATATAATGTCTTCTGAAATACCCCTGTGTTTTAGTTCCCTTGTACCATAAAAAAGCATGCCAGCCCAACAGTAAATCATGTCCTTCTAATGTCAACAATCTATGCTTTCTTAATGTTATCCATTCTTTGACCCACATCAAACTTGCAGCTTGATAATACAGTTCCCAATTAGGCAGGCCAAAACCTCCTCTAATTCTAGCATCTTGCAAAAGTTTTAACTTTATTCTCGCTCTTTTACCTTGCCATATAAACTTCAACATGATTTTATTTAAATCTTCAAAATATTCTTTTCCAAGTCTAATTGGTATTGTTTGAAAGAGAAATAAAATTCTGGGTAAAATATTCATCTTAATTGTTGAAATTCTCCCTATTAATGACAATTGCAAGTTTTCCCATTTCTTCAAGTCTGTAATTATCTGTTGTTTGAGTTTAATATAATTATTCTCTTTTAATGTGCTACATCTTGCTGTCAAATATATCCCCAGATACTTAACCTTATTTGTAACTTGGATTTTCAAAAGATCTGTCAGTTCTTCTCTTTGTCTCAGTAACATGTTTTTTGTCAGAATCTTTGTTTTATCTTTATTTATTTTCAAGCCAGCCATCTCACCATATGTCTCTATCTTTTCCAATAACTTTAGAGCGGTTTCTAATGGGTCTTCCAGAATAAAAGCTAAATCGTCAGCAAAAGCTTGTAGTTTGAATTCTTCCTTTTTAATTTTCATTCCTTTTATACTTTTGTCATCCCTAATATTTCTATTCAACACTTCCAAAGTCAATACGAATAACAAAGGAGATAAGGGACATCCTTGTCTTGTGCCTTTTCTTATATTAATAAGATCTGTAAATTCTCCCTCCATCATTACCTTTGCTGTCTGTTTATTATATATGGCTTCTATTGCTTGAATAAATTTTCTGGCAAAACCCATCTGTTCCAATAGTAATAACATAAATCTCCAGTTCACGTTGTCAAATGCCTTTTGAGCATCTAGGAATATCAAAGCCATTTGCTTCTCAGGATGAGCCTCATAATATTCCAAAGTATCCAAGATTACTCTCATATTGTCTCTAATTTGTCTCTTTGGCAGAAATCCATTTTGATCTGGGTGAATAAAATTATTTAAATATTTTTTCAGTCTTTCTGCTAAAATTGAAGCAAAGATTTTATAATCTGCATTCAATAAGGAAATAGGTCTATAATTCTTAATTTGCAACGGGTCAGCCTCTTCTTTTAGAATAAGCGTAATATAAGCCTCTGACCATGTTTTGGGTGTCATCTTCTTTAACATAACTTCATTCATAACTTCTAACAATGGGATGTTCAATGATTCTTGAAATTTTTTATAGAATTCTGCCGGAAGCCCATCTGGACCTGGTGCTTTCCCATTATTTTGTCTCTTAAATGCTTCATTTAATTCCATCATTGTTATATCACTTTCTAACATTTCTTCAGTCTCTTTAGGTATCTTCGGTAAGTTAACATTCTGTAAATACTGTTTAATTTTTTCCTCATCAATATTCTCTTGTTTATATAGTTGCCCATAGAAATCTCGGATAATTTCCTTTTTCTCCTTATTACCACAACAAACTTGGCCTTGATCATCTATTAGTTTCAATATTTTTCTTGATTCCTTCTCCTTTCTCAGTTTATATGCTAGCCATCTACCTGGTTTATTTCCATCTTCAAAATAATTCTGTTTAGAATTTCTAATTTTCTGTGCCAGTTCTTCTTTCTCTATTAATTCCATTTTATGCTTAATTACATCCAGTTTCAATTTAATAACTTTTTTCTGTGGCATTTTCTGTAGTTCTTTTTCAAGTCTTTTATATTCATCTTCCAAGGTCTTGGAGGCTTGTCTTTTCCTAATATTCTTTTTTCTTGTATAATCTATTATCAAACCTCTAACATATGCCTTCATTGTATCCCAAACATTCTGTATTGAAGTATCTTCTTTTTTATTTTCTTTAAAGAAAAAAACCAATTCCTTCTCCATCCATTGTATAAAGTCTTTCTCCTTTAAAATAGTATTGTTTAATGTCCATCTCGATCTTTTTTTTTGTCCCTTCCATTTAATTGTCATTGGACTATGGTCTGCCCAAGTACTTATTTCAATACTTGTTTCTTGAATAATGGATATTAATTCTGATGAGATCCAAATCATATCTAATCTGGACCATGATAAATGTCTATTAGAGTAAAAAGTATATTGTTTAGCTTTGACATTTCTTTCTCTCCAAATATCTTTTAAGGTTAATTCATCTGTCATTTAAAAAAAAGATTTAGGGAGAACCTTTCTATTTTGTTTTGTTGTTGTTGTTATACAGTCCAATTTATTGTCCACAATTCCATTAAAGTCTCCCATCATAATTATATTAACATAGTCCAGTCTAATTATTTCCATATGTAGTTTTTTATAAAACTCTTCTTGTTTATCATTCGGAGTATAAATTGCAATCAGGAGTATTTTTCTATTATTGTCCATTATTTCCACCATTAATACTCTTCCGTCTTCATCCGTGTAAATCAGTTTTGCTGGGATATCCTCTTTAATGTAGAGAACCACTCCTCTTTTCTTACATTGAATCAAAGAAGTAAATATTTTCCCTAATTTTGGCTGTACTAACAATTTCTCATGTTGTTTTTTAATATGAACTTCTTGTAAGCAAATTATATCAAATTTTAATTTCTCTAATTTATGAAAGGTTTTCCTTCTTTTAACAGCTGAGTTAAGTCCATTTATATTCATTGTAATCAGTCTTTTTTCTTCCATGATTATGCTTTATATTTAGGTCTAACAGCTCTCGTAGCTCTCACTTCACATTGTTCTTTACTGTCTACCTGTCCACCTACAATTCCTTTCTCTTTTTCAATCTCCAGTTGTTCCTCCTGAAACTCAATTAATGAGACCTCTTTCTCTGCCTCCTCTCTTCTTCTTCCAAAAAATTCTGCGTAGAAAAGTTCTGCTTTTTCAATCGAATCAATTCTATGTCTCTGTTCTTGCCACGTAAAGATTAGTCCTTCTGGTATCAGCCATCTATAGTTCACTTCATTTTCCAGTAGCATTTTGGTCAGAAATCGGTATTCTCTTCTCATCTCTCTCACTCTTCTAGGTATTTGTTTTAAAACCACAATCTCTTTGCCTTTATATTTCAATGTTTTCTCTCTTACCACTTGTAATATTTGTGTTTTGATGGATTTTTTGGTAAATCTAATATGGACTTCCTTTGGTAATTTATTTCTCATCGCATATCTTGTATAAACTCGATATACTTCATCTACCCCATCCATCATCTTTTCCTCTGTAATTTCCAGAACATCTGCCAACATTTCTATCATTATCGCAACCAAATGTTCTCCTTTTTCCTCTTCTATATTTTGGAATCTAAGATAAAATTCTGACCTTTTCATCTCCCACCTCAACAACCCATTTTTTTCTTGTTCTACCACTGTTAATCTAGTGTCAATATTTCCAATCTTCTCCTCTCTTTGTTTTCCTTCTTCCTCAATTGTTTGGAATCTCTCCTCATACTTCCCTATCATTTGTTTAATATTTTCCACTTTTTCATCAGTCTTCTCTGTTCTTTGTTCAATAGCATCTATTTTTATCTTAATATCTTGGATTCCTTGCATAATCATCTGTAAATTTACTTTTTCTTGTTCTTTATCTTGCTTCAACATTGTCTGAATTAAATGTTGTCCTTCAGATGGTGGGGAAGCAGAGGTAGAAGCAGAAATGCCAAATGATTTTGGTTTCCTGCTCATTTTAATGCTTCCAAAGCTTCAGGTTCTCTTTGACTTTCAATCCAGCTGATAAAGTAGCCAATTATAGTCCAAAAAAAAAAAAAAAAGGAAAAAAAATAAAAAAATCCAATAATAAAAAGCCCAAAACCAAAAAAAAAAAAAAAAGGGAAAAAGGAAAAAGGAAGGTCTTCAGGTTCTTCTAGACCCTAGTCCAATTGAAATAATCCACCATAAAAAAGAAAAAAATAGAAGAAAAAGAAAAAAAAATAATCAAAAAAGAAAAACAAAGTGATCCAAAAACATAGATGGAAGAAACAAAAAAGCAAAGAAAAAAAGAAAGAGCTCTGAGGCTTTCCCTTTAAAATAAAAAGCAAAAATACTAGAGTTATCTCCCCTCCTTTGAGCTGGTCACAATCATTCCCTTTCTCAGTGAGGAGTCTCTAAGTTTTGAGCCTATCTTGTCACTTCTGTTCTGTTTGTTTGAACAAAGATAGACCAAGTCAAAGTCAGCATATATCTATTGTTAAGTTGATCTTTCAAAATACATTTCTCTGTTTCTGTCAAGCTAACAGTCAAATAAAAATGTGACTTCCTTTTTTGTTTTAAAATTGCTTCTGCATTTACCAGTGCATCTTCTGGAAGCTTGACAGACATTATCTCCATAGAGTTTTGCCTGAAAATGTCATCCCATTTTGTTATTTTTTTAAAATGTTATGGCTATTGGTTGTTTTCTACATGTTACTCAACAGAAAAGCTTTTGATGTTGACTGGACTGGAGGTGAATCAAGATTTTTATGTTTATTTATTTATTTGATTTGATTTGTCAATCCCTTACAAGATAATAGGTATAAGTATATACATAGTTATGAATACATGAAATGGATAAATATAAGAAGAATAAAAGAAGCAATAGGACAAGGACGGTAGGCACAGTGGTACACTTATGCTTGAAATTGTTTGCCTATTGAAGTAGGCCAGATCAGGATACAGATCAGGATACAGACACCATGAATTCAGATGCACATTTAAGCAGATAGAGCAGGAATTGTAGAGATTCACCTTAAAATCATTGATATGCCTCCATAAAAATGGATGGAGGAGAATGAATTTAAAGACAGTATAACAGCTCAGAATCATAATCAGAGTAGAGCTGGAAGGGTCCTTGAAGGTCTTCTAGTCCAGCCCTCTGCTCAAACAGAAGACCCTAGGCCATTTCAGACAGGTAGATGCCCAGTCTGGTCTCAGAAACCTCCAGTGATGAAGTATCTAAAACTTCTGAAGGCAAGCTGTTCCACTGGTTAATTGTTCTCATTGTTAGGAAGTTTCTTCTTAATTCCTGGTTGTTTCTCACCTTGATTAGTTTCCATCATTATTTCTTGCCTTGCCTTGCTGCTGCTTTGGAAAATAAGTTGACCCCCCTATTCTTTGTGGCAACTCCTCAAATACTGGAATATTATTATGTTGTCACCCTACTCCTTCTTTTCTCTAGTCTAGCCATACCCAATTCTTGCAACTGTTCATGTTTTTGTCTCCAAGATTTTAAAATCATCCTAGTTGCTCTTCTTTGCACTTTTCCCAAAGTCTCAACATCTGTTTTGTAATGTGGTGACCAAAACTGGATGCAGTATTCCAGGTGTGGTCTTACTAAGAATTTATAAAGCAGTACTAATGTTTTGTTCGGAAAACACACGAGGTAGACCGGGTTCCAACAACAAATACTTTATTCTTCAACTAGTTAGTAAATAGGAACACTTGGCTGAAGCTGAGGCCAGCCTTTTATACAGGCTGGCTTGCCTGCTTGCAGCCAATGGCAGTTGTTTAGATTTGCCGCCTTTTTAGCAGCTCTTTGGATTGGTTCCTAGTGAACCAATCCAATGTTCATTTTATTGACCAATCAGGTTTGTAGATTTGGAGTCATCCACTTTACATATAGAACAACTAATACTTCACATGATTTTGATTCTATGCCTCTCTTTATACAGCCAAGGATTGTATTAGCTATTTTGGCGGCAGCTGCACACTGCTGGCTCATGTTTAATTGACCTCATGAATCTGTATTCAAAGGAGGAAGTCTGGCTGTTTCTTTTTCTGCCCAGGAAGAGAGAAAAGAAAGGAAAAAAAGAGGCTACTACAGTAAAGAAAAATCATTTTGTCAAGTTTACATGAAATCAGCTCTGTATGGTTAAGGTAAATGAACAGTGATGGGGTTAATCTGAATCATTTTGGGTTTTTTATAAACGAAAAAAAAGAGGGGAATCTAACAGGGTACGGTAAGTATCATTTTTTTCTTTCTAATGTAGCCCTCCATGGGGATTCTAATGTGTGAGGGATTTCACCATTTATACGACTCTAGTAATTGGAAAGGATATCTTTATTATACTTTCTTCCCACTAGGTTTGCTTAATAAATCGGGCACTTGGGAAGCAATCAATCATGGTCACATAATGAGCATGAGCAGTTATAATTTAGGAATCACGTTAATCATACAGTAACTGTTAATGCTGAAAGCAGAGAGAGCAAGGAACTCATACTGTGTCTTATCAAGCAGCCTCCCAGCACTGAATAAGAGATTTGCTAAACCACTGCAAGGTTGATTTGAGCGCAACATTTTGTGTTGTGTTGCTTTTTGAGATAAGTTGATGCAATTAGAAGAGGGAAAGGAAAATTATTTAATCTCTTGGAAGTTCAGAGGGGAGCCTCCATTCTTACACAGCCAAAATAACATCATCTCTTTCCCACGATAAAAGTATTACATCAACGGGTTTGAAAGAAGTTCAAAGTTTGGACAAGGAAATAGATTTGTGGAACAAACTAGGCACCATCTAGAGCAGGGGTGTCAAACTTGATTTCTTTGATGGCCACATCAGGGTTGTGTTTGACCTCAGGGAACTGAGTGGGCATGGCGGGGGTGGGGGTGGCCAGGGTGGGGGTGGCCAGGTCAACGTCCTGTAGTCCACATGGCCCTCCCAGGCTCTGTTTTGGCTGTGATAGCTTCCTGCAGCCCTCTGCCAGTGAAAACGGAGCCTAGGAGGCCTCCTGAGTTCCATTTTTGCTTGCAGAGGGCTGCAGGAGGCTGTCACAGCCAAAACGGAGCCTGGACACAGCTTCCCCAAGCTTCGTTTTCACTGGCAGAGGCACCATGGGCTGGTCCTTTGCTGTCTCCAGGCCAGTCCCATGGGCTGGATCGAAGCACCCCTCAGGCCAGATCTGCCCCACGGGCCTTGAGTTTGCCCCCCCACACTGATCTAGAGCAGTGGTCCCCAACCTTTTTTGTACCAGGGACCAGTTTCACGCAGAAACACTTTTTCAAGGACCGGCAAAATCAATTTTTCCCCAATAGTAAAGGGCTTCTTAGCTTTAGCAATGCGGTCCGCGAAGTTAGGTGCGGAAGTTAGCGTGAAAGTTAGACGAGGGCGGAAGTGGTTGTCTTTCAAAATAAGACACCCGGAAGCAAAAACATACTTTTATGTATATTTTATTTTTTATGATTATTCATTCTTTGCAGCCCAGTACAAAATGATCCATGGACTGGTACCGTTGGGGACCCCTGATCTAGAGAATAGAGGAATAATTGGAAGAAAAAATTGGAAGAAACTAGAATGAAATGCCATAAACTAGCTGGACAGAAGCATTGCATATTCTTTCATTTCCTAAGTATCTCCCCATTATAACATCTTCAGAGCATCACGTAACCCTCACTTGAATTAATATAAAATCTGTTCCCATTGCCATTATTGTGATTTAATAAAGATTGGATCTTTCTGGAAGAATCTAGAGCACTCGTACAGGTAGCCTTGGTTTGTGATGGCAGTTAGGACTAGGATTGCTATCCTAAGCAATGCAATTTACAAAATGTTTTCATGGTTCTTATGCATTTAAGTTGAAATTGAACACTTTCCCTTTGCAGGGCATATATTATTTATGGTACTTTAAAGGTAAAGGTTCCCCTTGCACATACATGCTAGTCATTTCCAGCTTTAGGGGGTGATGCTCATCTTCATTTCAAAGCCAAGAGTCAGCGCTGTCCGAAGATGTCTCCGTGGTCATGTGGCCAGCATGACTAAATGTTGAAGGCACATTTTTCTCACCAAAATGGTCCCTATTTTTGTTCTTTTATTTTTACATGCTTTCTAACTGTTAGATTGGCAGAAGCTGGAACAAGTAACAGGAGCTCATTTTGTTACGTGGCGCGAGGGATTCGAACCACTGAACTTTCTGATCGACAAGCTCAGCATCTTAGCCACTGAGCTACCGTGTCCTTTATGGTATTTTGGGGCAAGGTAATCAGTAATACTTTTCCCAAATCACTTTGGTGCCAGTTTGATTCCCTCTCATCCTGGTTTGGGTAACCTGCAATCCAGAGTCTTGGTGGAGACATTTTCCATGTCAATCCAATCAATGCTGCATGTTACACTCATGCTGGGTCAAGCTCAAATACTCGGTTAATAGCAGCTGGCAGCTGGCAAGTTTGGGCCTCCCATCTTTAAGGATCAAACAGAGGAAAGAGAAAATTAATCTGTCTTTCATGTCCACTTCTTCCCCTCTGTTCTAACATTTCCTTGGTTTGACATCAGTGCCTAAAGAAAATTGCACAAAAAGATCTAAGAGAAAGTTTGACTCACTTAGCTGTTAACAAAATAGAAAAAGACATTATGTCAATACACATTTTCTGATTTTGGACATTTTCTTCATGCCACCTTTAAAAATGATGGCAACGTATGGCATATCCATACATTATTAATAACATATTGCACAAGAAGAACATTAATATTTAAGCATAACATAAGACACCAAGCATGCTGTACAATTAACATTTCTGCTTCATTCTTCTGAAAAGTAAAAATTCTTCAGAATAAAGATTAAAAAAAATATTCCATTATAAAGTATTTCTTCCCTGACAGCTGTTTATTACTAAAGGATAAGAATATTATTTTTATGCAGTGTCCCATGAAGTTAGCTTTATTTCATTTGCCAGCCCAAGAGAGACATGTTTAATTCATCCTCAGATGTTCTAGTGTTAAAGAAATGCTTTGCACTTCTTTAAACAAGCAGGATTGAAGGTGTAAGGTGAGTAAAATCTCTTCTACCCCAGTTTCCATTTACATCAGAGGTTAAAGATCCAGATGTCCAGTAGTGAAAAAAGTTAGGTACTTTTTGAGTGTTTCAGGTTGTTGTAGGCATGCTCTCTCCCAGCCAATCCTGTCAACTGCTGTCATCCTAAAGACAGAGGTGTCTTTAGGTTCGGACTAGTTTGAAAGAACCTCTTGTTCCAATGATCAGCTGGCTCTGAACAAGTTCATTCCGACGAGCAAGTGGGCCTGCCTGCCCCTGCTCTTCCCTGTGCTTTATGTCTTTTGTGAGAGCACAGCAGGGGTGGGATTATACTGGTTCACACCTATTCACTCGAACCGCTTGTTAGCATTCTAAGCAGTTCGGAGAACCGGTTGTTAGAAGTTGCTGAGCTAATCCTGTAAGGAAGGCAGGAAGGAAGCATTCTGGTGTTGCTTACAGAAACTGCCTCTCCGTTAACCTTTATTACATTCTTGGAAGGACTAAACTTCCTGTCTCAGGAATATCTCCGGAGTTTTTTTCCCCTCCTTTGCTGGTACTTTGCTTGTGTAGAGTGACCATTCAAAGTTACAATGGCACTGAAAAAAGTGACGTAGGACCATTTTTCACACTTACGAGTGTTGCAGCATCCCCACAGTCATGAGAGTCCAGGCAAGGAGATGCATGCCTTGATGTGAGTGATATTGAGTTGGCCACACCCAGCCAGTCACATGACCACCAAGCCATGCCCACCAACTCAGCCATACCCACAGAACCGGTTGTTAAAAAATTTGAATCCTGCCCCTGGAGCATAGCTGATTCATGCAGCAGAGCAGTTTGCTGCACCTTAGCTCTTTTCTTCAGCTGCAGTTGAAGATAAGTATTAGGTTTTTTAAGCATGGAGCACATGCACCAGAGGTGGTATTCAGCAGGTTCTGATCAGTTCTGGAGAACCAGTAGCGGAAATTTTGAGTAGTTCAGAGAACTGGCAAACACTACCTCTGATTGGAGATTTTACAGTATCCTTCACCTGCCACACCCACCAAGCCATGCCCACAGAACTGGGAATAAAAACATTTGAATCCCACCACTGAGGTGTATGTGCGCTCACCGAACCATTTGGACCCATTTCACACAGAAAAGAAAACACTGGGAGCCAATAATTTAACAATTGGTGTGACTGGGTGGGAGTGGCCAACTTGACATCCATTCCCTCCCACCCAGCCACCTCCTGCTCTGGAATATGGAGTGAGTCTCCATCCCCTGCCATCATGCTTACTTTCTAAGACCAGGTAAGGAGTGACAGGGAGGGGAGAGGCCAGCCAGTGGTGGGATCAGCCAACAGGAAGCCACAGACAGAGGGCCAAAAGAGCTGCATGTGGCTCCAGAGCCACAGATTGCAAATCTCTGCACTAATGTGAGAAGATGGCAAGAGAATGATGGGCAACAGAGAAAAAAGAAGAACTACGTAATTCCTTCTTTCCATCATTTTTACACAAAAGGAAAAAAATAGTCCAACCTATCATCTATGGAGATTCTCAGTTATCCAGGTCATAGTTGCCATATGACAACAATCCAACCTATCAAATGCAGGAGACAAAACCATTGAACTGTGCCTTAACTTTCTGTGATCCCCCAAAACTTTCTAACAGGAATTAAAATTCTATAACTATTCCAGTTGCATTTATTTTTATTTGGGTTGGGTAATTCTTCAAGTACCAGTGAAATAATGACATTACATCATGGGTACTCTGCCCATGCATCATAAGAGATATGAGTATTCTGGGGGAAAATTAGGAAGTCACCAACCTATTAATGCACTATTGTATAATTTATGGTTGCCCTTCAATCTATTGCCACTTAAGCCCCTGTCACACTGCACCAACGGATGAAAAGAGGATGTAAAACGGACAAAAAAGCTTGCCATCCGTTGGAAAATGCAATGTACTCACTGCCTCCATTTTGCTTCCTCTCTATCTGTCCAGCATCCGTTTATTGATGTTTCATCCGCTCAGAAAGTTTTGGGCTGCTCAAAACTTTTGTGCGGAAAATGTATCCAATGCGTCCATTCTGCATCCGCTAGGCATCCATTCTGCATCCGTTCTGCATCCGTTACCCATCCGCTATATCCGCTAGGCATCCACTGCGCATCTGCGCAACTCACATCCACTCAGACGCAGGGAGGAAGCGGAACGGACGCAGAACGGATGCAGCACGGAAACAAAGTTTTTAAAACGGAAAAAACGTTCGCAGAGGGGACCTATCTCGGATATTAAGGATGCCTAGAGGATGCCTAGAGGATGCCTAGAGGATGCAAAGGGACACCTATACTGCCTATAAAAAGGGGAAGCAACTCGTCTGCATCTCACTTTCAGACCAGCAGCCCAGCTGTGCAGACCTCTGCAGCCTTCATCTGACTCTTCCTCTTCCACAGCATCCAGTCATGTCAACCATGGATCGTAACACAGTCCTTTTGGCAGCCACCATCCTTCTGCAACAATGCGAAGCCATCTGCAGGCTCTGTGAATTCTACTACGGGAAGAAAAGGAGGCGGCCAAGCAGTGTCTGGGTCCAAAGATGGATCGGGAGAAGAGCAGAGTATGGACTGTACAACAAGCTGATGGTGGAGCTCAGGAACGAAGACACTCGGGCATTCCAGAACTTCATGAGGATGCCTCCAGCCATGTTTGACAAAGTTGTGCAGCGCCTGACACCCAGGTTGACCGAGGCAAACACCAATTTCCGGCCCAGCCTGGAACCTGGGCTCAAGGTGGCACTCACTCTGCACCACCTGGCCTCAGGGACCACCTACAGCAGCATGCAGTACGGCTGGAGGGTGCCACACAACACCATCAGCATTGTGGTCAGAGAAGTGGTGCAGGCCATCATCGAAGAATACCTGCAGGAGCTCCTCCAGTGCCCTTCCACTGATGAAGGTTGGAAGAAAGTTGCAGAGCAGTGGTATCAAAGGTGGAACTTCCCACACACCGTTGGAGCCATAGATGGCAAGCACGTGACCTGCAAAGCACCACCCAAGTCAGGCTCCACTTATTTCAACTACAAGGGCTTCTTCAGCATCGTCCTTTTTGCCATGGTCGATGCTGACTACAAGTTCATGTACATCGATGCTTCAGGCAGCAGCTCATGTTCAGATGCCCACGTATACAATGCCAGTGACCTCAAGGAGGGGCTGGAAGGCAACCTCATCATGGGCTTTCCAGATCCAGAACCCCTGCCCAACGTCACGCAAGATGTGCCCTACTTCATCGTGGGGGATGATGCCTTCTCCCTCAGAACCTACCTCATGAAGCCCTACACTTCCAGACTCCTCACCCATGAAGAGAGGATCTTCAACTACAGGCTGTCCAGGGCAAGGCGGGTGGTGGAGAACGCCTTTGGCATCCTGGCCAACAGGTTCCAGGTACTTCTCACCACCATGCAGCATTGCCCACAGACTGTGAGGAGGATCGTGGAAGCTTGCTGCATCCTGCACAATCTCATGCACACCTGCTACCCAGTCTTGCAGAACAGGCTCGTGGACCTCCAGCAAGGCAATGGGGACATGGAGCCTGGGGAATGGAGGCAAGGGCGAAACCTGATAGACACTCAGAATGTGCAAGGTCCCAACAGAGCCTCACGTGAAGGGAAGAAGCAGCGCAACCTCCTGAGACACTGGTGCAACTCCCCAGCTGGAGCAGTGGAGTGGCAAGACAGGATGATAGATGATTAATGGGTGCTTCCTTCAGCCTGTCTCATCACATGGATGAGATTGTGCCATGTATGTTGGGTGGGCCTACAATGAACAGGGCGTTTAATAAAGAGTTGTGTTTGTGTTGACATGTGTGGATGATTATTACATTGTTATTGATAATAAAGGGCCATAGGTGTGGCACCTGGGAGGGTGGACCATACAGTCCCACTATGCTTGCACTGGAGGTTTATCTATCCCACAGCTATTACCCATCCCAAAGGTATCCCTACCCACCCCATTGCTATCTTCACCCATCCCACAAGCATGCAAAGGCTTAAGCCAATTCTAAAAGTTTCCACCAAGACTTTATTACAAAGAAAAGAAATGAAGCAAGTGTGTGAATCAAAGATAAACTTTATTGAACAACGAGCTGTAAAAAAAAAATGACCCAAGTCAAGTGTCCAAATAAAGTCCACAGGTAGCCAGCTACCCAGTCTCTGGAAGTCTTATTGGTCACTTGGAGGTGTGCCCAGTCTCAGGGGTGAAGGGTCCAGGTGCTGTGGAGGTGGGTGGTGCTGGAGTGCTGGTCTGTATCGTCATTGAGGTGCCTGGCCCCGAGAGGACAACAGGGGACGGTATGTTGAGGAAGCTCTCAGACAGCTGGCTCAGAACCGCGATGCTTAGAGGTCCTTCCTTCATGCCATGGGGTGTCAGCCCCAGTACTGATGAGAGATGTACTGAGGCCAGGCTTGGCTGTGGGGTGGAGGAAGAAGTAGTGTAGTGGGGCTGTCTGGTCTGCAGCTGGGTGAGGATTGGCATGGCTGGCATCGGTGGCATCGGTGGCATCATTGTTGTGGGTGGCATCAGTGGCATCAGTGGAACCGGTGGCAACGGTGTCGTCCGATGACTCTGTGCCTAGACTGGGAAGGGCTGCTGCCTGTGCTGCTGGACCTCCTGGTAGCCGTAGCCCTGGTAGGTGAGGGGCTGTGGGAAGCCTTGGAATGGGAGAGATATCACCTGTGGTGGAGGTGGAGGAGCAGACCTGGACTGGGTGGGAGCAGGTTCCTCTGGATCAGGAGGGTTGTGAAGCATCTCGGTGATCCGGTCGTTCACCACCTGGTACTTGGGTTCCTCCATGTTCTTGAGGGTCTGGTTGACATATGTGAAGAAGGGCTTGCGGTTGGAGGATGAGGAGTCGGTGCTGACCAGCTGAGAGTGGAGATCTATACTGGTGCAGATGGTGTCCCTGATCTCCAGCAGGACAGTGTAGCTCTGCCCCTCCTGCTGTCTGGCTCTCTGCCTTTCTGTGGAGGTGGAGCTGAGGGGGGTGGATGCGGCTATGACTGTGGTGGACTCGATGTCTCCTCTCTCCCACCGCACCAGGGAGTCCTCCACGCGCTCCACCACGGTGACAACAGCTGTTCGCGGGTTCTCCGCCGTGGCATGCTCCACAGAAACAGGGACTGACTCTCGGCCGGAAGAGGACTGGCTCTCAGCAGGCTGCCGGAGAGAGAGGGTAGACAGAGGGGCTCCTGGTGCTTCTCGGTGGCGGATCTCACCCTCCAGGAAGCTGCACCTGGCCATGACGTAGGTCTCTCTGTCCGTCAGCTTAACCGTAGCCTGGCCAGATTTCTTCAGGTGCAGCTTCCCGTACCAGGTGTGCATGTGCTTTCACCAGCCGAGGAGCACCTCCGAAGTATAACCCATACTCTCTGCCCTCTCTCTCCAAACAGCCTGCTTCCTTTTGGTGTCCCTGTACAGCCGGTGTCCCTTCCGCCACAGATAGTCATTCTCTCTCAGCCACTCCAGCACCTCATCCTCGTTTTCCTCCTCAATGAAGTATTGCCTCCTCTCCCGTCCCCGCATATGCCTTTTCCTCCCTTTGGCAGGACCAGATGGGCCCTCATCAGAGGGGCTTCCAGTTGGTAGGGGCTGCTCCTCCACACCACCAACAGCAGCAGCAGCAGCAGGATCATCATCATCATCATCATCACCAGCAGGATCATAATAATCATCATCATCAGTAGCAGCAGCAGCGGCAGCAGCAGCAGGATCATCATCATCAGCAGCAGCAGCAGCAGCAGCAGCAGCAGCACCAGCAGCACCAGCAGGACCAGGAGCACGAGCAGGACCAGGAGCATGAGCAGGACGAGCAGGACGAGCAAGACTGGGAGCACGAGCAGTACGAGCAAGTCCAGGAGGACGAGCAGGACGAGCAGGACGAGCAGGACGAGCAGGACCAGGAGCAGCTTCAGCAGAGTACGCAGCAGCAGAAGCACCACCGCCAGGAGCAGCTTCAGCAGAGTACACAGCAGCAGAAGCACCACCACCAGGAGCAGCTTCAGCAGAAGTTCCAGCACCAGAAGAGCGAACCAGAGCAGCAGAAGCCCCAGCAGAAGCAGAGTCAGGGACAGGGAGCGGGAGGGTGGCCCTGTCCCTCTTGCCAGGGATGGCGGCAGGTTGCTGAGACTTTCGCTTCTTCCCCATGGTTGTGGGGTTGCTGGCTGGCAGGGAGGCTGGCAGGCACCAAGGCTGGCAGGAAGCCTGGCAGGAAGCCTGGCAGGCAGGCAGGCAGGCACCAAGGCTGGCAGGCAGACTGGCTGGCAGGGAGGCTGGAAGGCAGGCTGGCAGCAAGGCTGGCAGGCAGGCAGAGAGCAAGGCTGGCAGGGAGGCTGGCCAGGAGGCTTGGAGGCAGGCTGGCAGCAAGGCTTGCAGGCAGGCATGCAGGCAGGGCAAGCAAGGACTCGATGTATCCTGCAGCAGGTCTTTCCTCCGAATACTGGCCACGTGCGAGCTGCTTCCCTTTATATCCGCGTGGCTTACACAATGCATCCCCCCCGCATGCGCAATTAACGCCAGGCATCTGTTAGGCTTCTGCTGTGCATCCACTGTGCATCCGCTTCATCCGCTGTGCATCCACTGTATCCGTTCCGCATCCGCTTTGCTGCGGCCCCCCGGATGTGCCATCCAGCCTACCAGATGTGCCATCCGCTCCCATTCTGCTTCCATCCGCTGGGCTTCCGTTCCGCATCCGCTTTCCATCCGCTCTGCGGCCCCCCCGTGTCTGTGTTATCCGCTCTGGTTATGCAAATTTTTGCCCCTTTTGAGAGCGGATAACAACGGATGGAACATTTTGCTCGTCCGTTGTGTCCATTTTGCATCCGTTGGGCAGTGTGACAGGGCCTTTAGCTTACTGCAGCAAATTAATGTACAATTTAAGCAAGAATCCAGATTCAGGTTTCATTATCACTGTAGATACTCTAGAGGAAAGGTAGACTATACAATATCTTTAACATCAAAAAGAATTTGCTTCAAAAGTGCTGAATTCTGTGTATGAACTTGTATCTGTGAGAAATTGCTGATTTAAAATAGATGAAGCTATAGTTTTTCAGGCTATAAAGTCAGGAATAATAATGGCAACAATATACTATATCCTGGGAAATGTTTTTCAGTGAATTACAAGCATTCCTCATGAGAAATTCAAAGAAGTGATGTTCCATAATAGGAGGAAATTAGTTTCCCCTTTCAGCTGAAATAATATGAATTCCACATATTATGAAGTAGAGAAGAGAACAGCAGCAAGTTGAGTCCAGATCAGAATTTTCAATCATCTACTGCAGGGATGTCAAACTTGCAGCATCCCATTGCTGTCACATGACATATCATGACTTTTTCCCTCTTTCCTAAATGGGAGTGGGTGTGGCCAGCATGTGATGCATCTGGCCCATGGGCCATGAGTTTGACACCCCTGATCTATTGGATGAACCACATTGCCTCAGAACCCATAAAGAACTCCTTTAACATCATTGCCCAGAAGATCATTGGTTGCCCTCTCCCCTCTTTGGAAGAGCTTTATAGCTCCAGCTGCTTTAAGAAAGTTCAAAACATTCTCAAAAATTCATCTCATTCTGGCAACCCTTTTTTTTTTTTTTTGAACTATGACCATCTGGCAGATGGCACAGAATAATAAAAACAAGGACAAATAGGCTGAAAAACAGCTTCTATCCCAGGGCAGTAGCTCTTTTGAATTCTGCTGTATAGTGCAGTGTTGGTGCAGTGTTGGGGGTTTTCGGTTTAATGTGTGGAGAGTGAACGATATGTGTTTGTGTTCATTTTCATGGTCATGATGTGCATTGAAGATGGTGTTTGATTTCGTTGTACGAGGTGCAATGACAACAAAGTAAACTAAACTAAATTATTGTACAGCTAGCACATGCTAAAACTCCTAGGAATTACTTCCCCTTTTTGACTAGAGTGAATTTTTGTGTCCTGTCACAGCCGATCTTTATTTCAAACAATGGTGGTTCTTTGTTTTCCCCAAATGGTTTCTTTTGCACCATTATTTTCTTTCTTTCATGTTATGTTATGTTAATAAAATAGCAGTCCTTCTGAATTTTCCAGTCATTACCTGGAGTTTATTCTCACTGAGTTACCTTCCCTTGCATATGCATAGAGCGTTACTTCGATTAATCAAATTTCTTCTTCAGGAGCTTGAAAGAATGCAATTTTTTTGAAAAACATATGCTTTTTTAAAAAAAAAGTCTATTTCTTTGAGGACAAGGTTGGCTTGATATCAAAAACTTTAAGAACTGTAGTTTCTTTATGTTTACATTGATAATTACAATTTCAATTTGTTCTTTTTAGTCTGAGAAATTAATTCACTCAAAGCTACCAGTTCTCTCTCCTTCTGCACCATTCTGATAGTGACTATGGAAAAACTATCTTTGGTTGTATTTCAAAGCTTACTGTATAACATTGATAGGTGTTAGGTCACCTGACTGCACTTTTCCAACCCATTTCTCTCATTTTTCAGTTTTAATTCCCTTTGGATTGAGAAGAGATGCTCAGATGGAAGGTCTGCTGTTATTGCTCAGAACTTTTATCCCATTCCCAGCAGGGATTATGGCATAACAAAGCATGCTGAAAGTGTCTTTTTCACACCCTTCTGCTTATATTGACTTTCCGTAAACAAACAGGTGGCCAGAGAGGTAAGACAGAAACACCACCTTGAGAAGGATGAATGCTGGAAGGAGAGAACAGGAGATAGCTTAGGGGAAGAAGGGGGTCAGTCTAGGGTCTAGCAAGATCTAATGTTTGCTGAGATCCTGCTGGTGACAACAAAACATAGCAAGGCACAACATAGAATAACAGCAGTGGTTGGGGGTTTATCCTTTGAGTCAGTATTGACTCTGGGCAAGATTTCAGAAGTGATTTGTCATTGCCTCCTTCCTGGGGCTGGAGAAAGTGACTGGCCCAAGTCATCCCGTTGGGTTCGTACCTAAGGCAGGATTAGAACCCGGTCAGGAGTGGGCTTCAAAAATTTTAGCAAAGGATTCTCCACCCGGTTGCTGGGTTGTTAGAAATAAGAAAATTCAAAAATAAAATGTAGGTGAAGAGGATAGTATAGTAGAGCATTAAGAAGATAGTTGCTCTATAGACATTTGCTATCTTGATGTAATCCTTTTGTAAATATATTCTCTCATGCATTTACTCATTGTTAAACTTGTATCTGCAATCAAATACATCTTCCTGTATCAAGTAATGCCACCCCTACTTCCTCCAGGAATTGGTAGGTATCTCAAGCTGTCAAGGCAGTTCACTCATACATAACAAAAGACCAAAGTGATCAATTAGGAGGACAATAGGAGAAGATAAACATTACCCTAACTTCCTTGAACAATTGAAGTTAGATTTTGTTTTTCAAAGCATCTGCTTAAGTTTAATCTTGGCACATTGTGATTTTATATAATCAGTATGTTGTTCTAAGATGGCTAGAAAGAAGATGTGCTGAATGTAACATTAATATGTAATAAGTGTGGTGTAAGGAATAGATATTTCTTTGTTATCAGACAGTTAGAAAGAGGCCCTGCTGAAGGGACATTCCTTAATGCCAAGTAAGATAAGAAAAAGTCATGTTGGCAAAATATATGATGGGTGGTCATTGGAAGATGTTGAAGAGATGATGCTGGCATTTCGGATTACCTCTTTTCAGTCATTGGGTCGATGTAGGAGGGGCATAGGGGGGTGTTGGGATAGAAAAACCATAAAATGAAATGTATTGAAATCTTAAGGTGTGGTTCTTGGCTCAAACTTCATCTTGAGGCCAGCTGAGATCCCACCGCTCTTTGCAAACAGCTTAACAATAAAATCTCTGTATTTTCCCCAGTCCAACTTGTTATTTGGAGTCATTTCCGGCAAGGTGGGTGTGTCCATGGTGGGCATGGCCGAGTCGGCATCATGCACCACGGCGGGAGAAGAAAATGGCCTCCCGAGGCTCCAGAGGCTCTCTGGAAGCCAGAAACAGGCCCATTTCCGACCTTCACGAACTTCTGGGAGGCCCATTTTTCACCCTCCCCAAGTTTCCCTATGTGAGCAGAACCGAAGCCATGTTGGATGGCCCATTGAATTGAATAAGGAAGTGTGTCTCAAAACTCAGTAGTTCTGCTTAATAAGAAAGTGTTCCAGTTTGTGCACAAGAGAAAAAACAAGATAAGGCTAGAACAATGGGGAACTGTAATAAAGTGCTGCAATGTCAGAAACCGTATAACTACTTTTGCTAGATAAGGAGCTAGTATGGACCTTCGAAATACATGTATCAATTTGAAAACAGAAAGAATGTGAGCCAAGGCCTCGTAAGAGGGGATAAAAATGCTGCCTGAATTTTGCTCTGTGTTCCTTCAATGCCTGAGGGGATCCGTCTCTGCAGACATGTGAATAAAACCTTGTTTTCCTTGGATCAATGAATCTTTTGGGTGGTTTTTTATCTGCTTCCACCTCACAATTTGGTGCCCAATGTGGGGCCCAACGGAATTTCGACTGGAGAAAAGGGACTGGGTAAGTGTGGCGCCACTGCCTCCCATTGTAGAGGGGCCCCTCCCTTGTCTCAATTGGTTCCCAGGGTAACTGCACTCAGCAGACGATCCTTGGAAACAAGAGAGAGAGAAACCGGCCTGATGCTCTGGGAGTATCGTTGATCACCTGAAGTGGGGACGCCCACACTCCTTTCGTCTCCGGGAGACCAGGGGTGTATCAGGTGAGTTTGTTGCCTTTTGGGATAGAAGAAGGGATATAGTGTCCTTAAACTCTAGGAATCCAGCGACTGCTGGAGGACAGTGTAAATCCCTGAGTTGGGAATCTCTGGGAGATTGTTGGCGGGTAGCGTGGAGAATGGGAAAGGGACAAAGCAAGTGTGAAATGTTCCAAGAGGGAACGGGTATTGAGATAGAAAAGACCCCGAGAAGGCTGATTCCGACTGACTCCCCATTGGGTCAACTACTACAACAATGGTCGTTGCCCCATCTGAGGACTTACACTCGGAGTCTAGAGAAAAAGAAAATGATCTACCTATGCCAAAATAGGTGGCCAAAGTATCCCCTAGTAGACCTTGAGTTTCCTTACCACTGGGATCCTGAAGGGAATACCAGCACGTACTAGATAACTCGGTTGAAAGAGTTTATAGTGAAACACCATATGAAGGAGCAAATACCCTATGTGGAGGTATGGTATCATGCTCACTTTGAAGGTCCAGTTCCACCAGAAACAGAAGTAGGACAGTTTGTCAGCAAGGTGGAGGAAAGCGAAACTGAGGACTGGATGGGGAGTCCACTGGCATCGGCTCCGGCACTGCCGCCCCTACCACCCCTGCCACCCCTGCCGCCCCTGCCGGCTCCAGTTGCCCAGGCTCCACCTCCACCTGCATATCCAGGGCTCAGAAGGGAACTGGCTCAATTAAACAAGGACCTAGAGAATTTGCCTCTAGGAGGAAGGTTGGCCAATCCCGTGTCGGCTTTCCCAGTCAGAGAAGTCCCAAATGGCATGAATGCGCAGGGGAATCCAGTCACCATTTTCGTGGCTGTCCCCATAAAATCTGCTGAGTTACGGGATCAGAAAAAGACCCTTCCGAAACTCCATGAGAATGCTCATGAAGTGGCGGAAAAGTTGGAATTCTTTTTGGGGCCCAATGAATACACATACCAAGAACTGATGTATATTCTTGGACACCTTTTCACCCCCGAAGAGAGGAACCTCATTAGGAGGGCAGCAATGGCTGCCTGGGATAGGAGACATGCAGGGCAACAGGGAGCAGTGGCTGCAGACACAAAGTTCCCCATAGCCGATCCAAATTGGAACATCAGTGATGATGCTCATAGGGAGCACATGAGAGATATGAAACACATGATCATTGAAGGAATTAAATTGGCCATCCCTCAAGGGAAAAACTTGACCAAAGCATTTGAAATAACACAAGGAAAGGATGAGTCCCCGGGGGATTTCTGTGCTCGGGTCCGTGAAGGGTTAACCAAGTACTCCGGAGTGGAGCCAGAAACCCCTGCCTTCGAGACTCTCCTGAAGATGCAATTCGTCACCAAAGCATGGCCAGATATCCAGAAAAAGATCCAGAAGACAGAGGGATGGACTGATTTGGGCATGACAGATTTGATGAGAGCAGCCCAACAAGTTTTTGTGAACCAAGACTCAGTTAAAACCAAACAGAAGTCTCAGATGATGGTAGCTGCTGTGCAAACGGCAGCCAAGAATGAAGTTAGGAAAAACAGGGAGACCCAGATGTCAGATCCGAGGCCAAGGTGGAGAGATGAAAGATCTCCCAGCAGGGAGTGGAGACCCCCGGTTAGGCGAGGAGGTCCAGGGGGCAATCGAGGCGGTTGATTCCAACGGCCGTCCCAGAGTAGAACTTGCTTCAGATGCGGGAAAGAGGGACATTTTGCGCGTGAATGTCCCAAAACCCCAGAGGAATGAAGCTATGCCCTATACGATTAGGGAAGTTCCAGCTCCCCAAGAGGGACCCGCGGGGAGCCACTGGTAAATGTGTTAGTGGGTCCTGACCATCAGGAACGGCTGTTCCTGATCAACACCGGCGCAAGCCGGACATCTGTATGTGATCTGGTAGAGGGAGCATGCTGGTCAAAGCAGACTTTAAAGGTGGTTGGGGTGAGTGGGAAATCCCAAGAGGTCAAGATTTTGGAAGAGGTGAGATTGGAATTGAATGATGTGGTTACTAAAACCGAAATATTATATATTCCGGATTCAGGAGTGAACTTGCTAGGAAGAGACTTGTTGGATGTTTTTGGGATAGAATTGTGGGATAGAAGGAAGGAAGTTCACATGTATATGCTAACAATGGAAGATGAGGAGAAGATATCATCAGATGTGTGGGCAGGAGGTGAAGGGGATCATGAGCTTGGCTCCTCCCAGGAACAAGAAAGAGGGTATATCAAGGCGGATGGGAAGCAAATAGAGCAAGTGCAGTTAGTAGAGCAAACCTTAGAGGCATTGCAACTCCCCAGCCAAGTATCAATTGTCCATGTGAGCGTACATCAAAGGGAAACACACCGGAGGTTGTGGGAAACCGATGGGCGGACAAATGGGCGAAGGAAGCTGCAGGGGAGATAGAATTGGTAATGGTATCTATATCAATACTGGAAAAAGAGGACGAGAGGGAGGAATGGGAGCCAGAGAAAAAGGAAAAGTTGGAGTTGGAGAAAGAGGGATGTGTCAAAACCCCAGAGGGATGGAAGACATCAGAGGGAGTCAAGGTGGTGTCACCCATTGTTATGAGGGGAATATTGGAGAAAGTTCATGAAGGAGGACATTGGGGAACGGAGGCCTTGGTCATGTCCGTTAAACCTCACTATTGGAGCCTGAGGATGTGGACAGTAGCTCAGAGCATCTGCTGGAAAGGTTTGATTTGTTTGAAAGTAAATAAGAAAGTGGCATGCAAGAAAGAGATCGGAGGGCGACCCTTAGTGGGTTGGCCTTTTCAGAGAGCACAAATTGATTTCACTGAGTTGCCAGAAAAGGGGGGTTGGAAATACCTGCTTGTGATCAAAGATCAACTAACGGGGTGGGTAGAGGCTTATCCCACTAGAAGAGCCACAGCTCCCACAGTAACCAAGATCTTACTAGAACAGATTATCCCACGATATGGAATGATGGAAGCCATAGATTCAGACAGAGGAACTCATTTCACCCAAAAGGTTCTGCAAAGGGTAATGGAGGTGGTGGGGGTGAAATTGGAATTACACATGCCATGGCATCCTGAATCCAGTGGAAAAATTGAAAAAGCGAACGTGGAACTGAAGAAACACTTGACCAAACTACAACTTTAAAATGGCTTGCCATGGACAAAGAATCTTCCCTTAGCTCTGCTCAGGATCAGAACTTGTCCAAGGAAAGACACAGGGGTTTCTCCTTTTGAAATGCTGATGGGGAGACCCTATTTGGCCAAACTAGGCAATCCCATACCAGAGTTCAGGGACTTGTTCCTCCGGAAATATTTGCTGGCACTGTCTCAGTATTTGCTTTCTCTTCACAAACAGGGACTGTTGGTGCAACGACCACCTTTGGCTGGTAGCCAACACCCACACGAGGCTAGAGACTGGGTCCTGATAAAGACTTGGAGGAGTGAAAAACTGCAACCCAGCTGGGAAAGTCTGTACCAGGTGCTACTGACGACTGAATCTGCAGTCTGTACTTGGGAAGGAGGCTGGACGCATTACAGCAGAGTCAAGAAAGCACCGGAACCAGAAAAACCTTGGAAGGCAATCCCAGTGGACGGTCAGCCGTTAAAGGTAACCTTTGTTGTAACTATGTATCATTCATGTGTTTGCAACTGTGTGTCATTGCAACTATGTATCGTTCAGGCATTTGCAACATTGTATCATTCACGTGTAGTCATTGAGCTTCTGTCTCCTCAGTGACCTTTTGCAGGGCACGTACAAGGGACAAGGAGCTAAACTTCTGTAGATAAAGCTTATTTACATTGTGAGTAGTTTGTCTGGCATGCAGCTTTGTAAAGAAGGAATATCCTGATAGAATTATAAATCTTGCAATCCTGTCTGACCTGGTATCTTGCCTGATCTGAGCTATTGTAAATCTTGCATATCCTGTCTGACCTGGGCTTAACCTAGGCTCTGAAAAAACAATCACCCCCTTTTGAAGGAGCATAATAAAAGAGCGTGTATCCAGACATTCTGGGCGCACTCATCCCGAGGAACTTCGTCTCCTGTCGTTTCTTTCTCCTTTCGCTCCCTATCATGAGACGCCCATCTGATGCGGGATAGCAGATACCGCAAACCTTGAAGAAATAGCCAGCAGAAACCACCATGGAGATGTTGGCTGAACTCTTGAAAGGACTATTTGTTGCAACTATATTTACACTGATACATCAAAGAAGTTCACAATATGTTGGACCTGCAGGTGACTTGGGAACGGACTTGTGGGATGACAATGTGTTCATAAAGGATCTCAAGAAGGTCTCACATTCCTTGAACATCACCAATTGCTGGTTATACATGCACCTGCCAGGAAGAACAGGTGAAGGATTAATCCTACATGCAATTCCACTTGATCAGAACAGACTAAGACCACAGGGGCACGGGACAGAAAAATATGGTGTAGAACGAAATATAACAGGAAGGATTTTTGTTCATTTAAGGGAAACGGCGTATGTGTGTTTTAGGAGAAATGAAACTAGAGGGCTCCATTTAGGAGATTGGGAAAAATGTAATAAGACTTTTGATATGCCATCATCCTGTAGTAACCATAGCTATACCAAGAGTTATCATAAATTAGATTATTTTAATCAAGATCAGTATCAGATGTGTATGCATTTTGAAGATATGATCAATTGGACCCGAACATCACAACAGACCTATGCTATGGAAAACTTTAGGTGGGTATTGTGTGGGAAATATGCATACAGGGAGATGCCACCTTACTGGAGTGGCACATGTACACTCGGGTATGTGACACCGGTGATATATAAACTTGATGGCCTTCCCAAAGGCCGGATACGTAATAAAAGAGACCCAGAATCTGGCCTTACCCAGAGACTCTGGACCCAAATCTCCCGTGGTATAATAACACCATTGGGAGTAGCCATGAACTACCAAGATATACATATTCTAAATAACTTCACGGTAACAATGTTCAATGATACAATAAAGAATATTAAAATGATTAACACCGAGCTTTCTGAAGTAAGACAGGTTGCTCTACAAAATAGGTATGCTTTAGACATTGTATTAGCTACAAAAGGGTGTATGTGTGCTCTGATTCATTCACATTGCTGTGTATACATCCATGATTTCCAACCCAATATTACAAAGACAGTAAAAGTAATGGAAGAACGTATTCGCTCTAATCCATTATCACAAAGAGGTGACTTCTCATTGCCGGACCTGTGGGGAGCACTATGGTCTTGGCTTCCCAGTTCCACTTGGTTTAGATCTACCATAATGGGAATTATATTGATTATTAAATGCTGTGTATTGTTGTGTTGTTGTCTTCAGTGTCTCCCTGGTGCAATAACAACGTGTGGGAAGATAGGGAAATCCTTGGGTTCAAGATTTGAGAAGAAGCAGGAAGCAGAACCTCTAATGACGTATCAGAGAGAAATCACTCTGAAAGAAGCAGAGGATCTGCTCTTTGAGTTTGAGACAAGAGTGGAAAAAGAAAAAGGGGGGATTTGTGAGCAGAACCGAAGCCATGTTGGATGGCCCATTGAATTGAATAAGGAAGTGTGTCTCAAAACTCAGTAGTTCTGCTAAATAAGAAAGTGTTCCAGTTTGTGCACAAGAGAAAAAAACAAAATAAGGCGAGAACAATGGGGAACTGTAATAAAGTGCTGCGATGTCAGAAACCGTATAACTACTTTTGCTAGATAAGGAGCTAGTATGAACCTTCGAAATACATGTATCAATTTGAAAACAGAAAGAATGTGAGCCAAGGCCTCGTAAGAGGGGATAAAAATGCTGCCTGAATTTTGCTCTGTGTTCCTTCAATGCCTGAGGGGACCCGTCTCTGCAGACACGTGAATAAAACCTTGTTTTTCTTGGATCAACGAATCTTTTGGGTGGTTTTTTATCTGCTTCCACCTCACACCTATGCGCCCTGCACTTACCTGCATCCAAAAACAGGCAGTGCAGGGGCTTCTGGGAGGGGCGGGGTGGGCAGGAGTAAGATTTGGAGGTTCTCCGAACTGCACAGAATCTTAGCTAGGGGCTCTCTGAACCGCTCTGAACCCCCAGCAGCCCAGCCCTGAACCCAGTGTGCTGGTTTCTAGCATTATGCCTTATCCACGACACCAAACTGGCTTTCAGCAATGACAGCAAAGATGGGTCATTTTCAATTCATATTCACCAGTGGTGGGATTCAAAATTTTTTACTACCGGTTCTATGGGCGTGGCTTGGTAGACAGGGCAGGAGAAGGATACTGCAAAAACCCCATTCTCTTCCCACCCCACAAACCTGCTTTCCAGCTCTGTTCTCCTGTGCAGGGCAACAAAAGAAGACCCAGCTGATCAGCTGGGACTCGGGAGATGGAGAATACATGGGGGCAGAGCCAGTCAGAGGTGGTATTTGCCGGTTCTCTGAACTACTCAAAATTTCTGCTACCAGTTCTCAGAATATGAATATGAATACCTGCTGAATACCACCGCTGATATTCACTTTGTAACACTGTGGGAAGGGAGAGTTATAATTGGAGAAACTCATGTGGAACAGCTCAGTAAGATTCCTCTTCATTCTCTGGTGAAATGCTATTCCCTTGACATTTCATGCAAGGTTTTCTTTTGCATGCTCCTCTTAATGTCAGTGCATGATCAGTGAGGTCTTTACCTCTGCACCAATAGCAATGAATCGCAATACAAAAAACAATTTCAAAAATTCACCAATTGCAACCACAACTGTTAGAGGATCCCAATTGATTTGGAAATCCTGTTCCTGAAGGTAAATTTCTTGAAGTTCTAGTTTCATGGAGCTTCAGTGTGATTGGAAGGGAAGATTTAAAGCAGTGGTCCCCAACCAGAGGTGGTATTCAGCAAGTTCTGACCAGTTTTGGAGAACCGGTAGCAGAAATTTTGAATAGTTTGGAGAACCGGCAAACACTACTTTTGATTAGAGATTTTACAGTATCCTTCCCCTGCCATGCCCACCAAACCACGGCCACAGAACTGGTAGTAAAAAAAATTGAATCCCACTATTGCCCAAACCTTTCCGGCTTAGCTGAGTCATGGTGGCGCAATGGTTAGAATGCAGTATTGCAGGCTAACTCTACTGACTGCCGACTGCTGTCAGTTTGACAGTTCTATTCTGACTGGCTCAAGGTTGACTCAGCCTTCCATCGTTACGAAGTCGATAAAATAAGAACACAGATTGCTGAGGTAAAACCACTTAGAGAGGGTTGTAAAATACTGTGAAGCAGTGTATAAGTGCTATTGCTAAGTGCTATTGACAGACTGGTGGGGACAGAGAGGAGATGATTCCATGCAAGCAGCAAGCGCATTAATAAATGCAGACAACTCCATTTGCACAAGCACAAATGTCCACTGCTTGTGCAAGTGGAACTGTACATGCACAAGTGTGAACACATCCTACTTGTGCCACCTGCTCAGGTGCTTTGGAGAGTAATTTGTCACCCTCCTCTCTGTAACAGCCTCTTAAATGCCAGAGCTATAATGTCACTCCAGTCCTTTTCTTGGTTAGACTAGACATAAGAAGTTCCCTTAACCATTCATCACACAGTTTAACCTCCAGACCTCTTACCATTTTAGTTGCCCTTCTCTACACTCTTTCTAGAGTCTCAGCATATATTTTTATGGCATCATGGTGACCAGAACTGGATTCAGTATTCCAGGACATACTTGTAATACTGTAATACTGGACCATCTATCTATCAAGTTCTCGTTCTTCCTTTATTATATTATATATTAACAGAAGCTTGCAAGACTGAAAATATTTCTTCCCTCCCTTCCTTTTCCTATTTGGAAAACTAGGAAGAGTTCCTTCTGAAATTTTCTACCCTCCTTCTGTGAGTCAAGATACTTTTTATACGCCTGTTGTCTAATCCGTGGCTTTCCCCCTTGTCTCCCAAAGTCATTCACAGCAGTGGTGGGATTCAATTTTTTTTACTACTGGTTCTATGGGTATGGCTTGGTGCGTGTGGCGTGGCTTGGTCGGCGTGACTTGGTGGGTGTGGCAGGGAAATGTTACTGCAAAATCCCCATTTCCTCCCCACCCCACTAACCTGCTTTCCAGCTCTGTTCTCCTGTGCAGGGCAAACCAAAGAAGACCCAACCAATCAGCTGGGACTCAGGAGGCAGAGAATAGATGGTGGTAGGGCCAATCAGAGGTGGTATTTGCTGGTTCTCTGAACTACTCAAAATTTCCTCTACCGGTTCTCCAGAACTGTCAGAACCTGCTAAATACCACCTCTAATTCACACATAACATTACATTCGCTCAAGTATTTTTTTTTCCCTCTGGTGGGACCAGTCTAACAACAACAACAACAACAAACTTAATCTCTCCCCTGGTATATCTGACAAAGTGAGGAGAACCTGTGGCTTCGAAGTTAATACATTTATCTAATATGCAAGCAGTGTGGGTTCAAATCCCAGAAAGGTATGGAAATAAATCTAAACTTGAAATAAATCTATACTAGTCTCCCCTTTATTTCTTTGTCATTAAACATAAATTTAACATTACATTAGCTCACAAACCTTTCAAGGTTACCTGTCTTTACCTACTGGGTATCTAATTGTTTCTGCACAAAGCAGATGGAGACAGTTGTTGAGTCAGAAGGACAATGCACACAAAACATAATTTAGTAGCTCAAACAGGAATCTCCTAGCTTTCCTGAATAACCGATGTGAACAATTTCCCCAGCTATGAGTCAAGCAAATAGTTTGATGGAAAAGCCTTCATCTGCCACTTGGTTTTTTGTTTTTGGGGTGCTTTTTTTTGGGGGGGGGGCTGCCAATTCTATTTCTGACAGGTGAGAATGGCAGCTGCTTCCTTTTTGTATTTCTTGGAGAATACCACTGCGTTGACTAATTCCTCAAAAGTTTTCTTCATGGCTATATTTCTAAGCAAAAAACAAAAACAAACTTATTTTTTGAGTTTCTACTTGATATGCAACTATTAAAACACGGAGGCTGGGTGCTTTAAGGTAACAAAGCTAGCTATCTGTGTCAAACATGCCCAATATATAAGGTTTTGTTTGTTTGTTTAAATTCTTCAGAGGAAGATGATCCATGAAAATGAGTGCATTGCTAAAGTGAAGTAAAAAGTGAGAGAATGAGGTAGACTCTTTGCAATATAATATTCATACTCAGTACAAAAGCAGTTTTATTGCTGACAGTTTGTATTCTCTTCTACCTTCCTTTCCCATCCCCTTTCTCTGGCAATTTGCTCTCCACTTAGCTTTGAAGTGATTTTGGCTGCCTCTCAGTTTTCTTTTCTGGAGTCTGTTTTCCTACTTGACCTTTGCATGTGTGCGTGTGTGTGGGTTTGATCATAATGCTGTGAACATTAAAGAGCAGCACATGGAACAAGTTGTACCTTCAAATCTCCCAAGGTTTTCATTTAAGCCCTGTTTAGTTTTCTTCCTTCCACTCCCCTTCTTTTAATAAGTCTATTTCTCATCTTTTGTGTTCAACTATAAAAGATTACCTCTGAAAAGGAAGTCACTGATGGTGTTATTATATGATGCCAGTACGGCCATTTCTTCCACCCTATTAATAGAAAGCAAAGAAATACAGTCATACTCACACACTCATTTCAGTTCCAAATTCCTTATCCCCAACAGGTGCAATGCTGTATAATTATGACCTGAGCTGGACTGTGGACAAAGCATGTTCAAAGAAATTCTGATCATTTGATTCTGGAGGAATGGAGGGTAAGTATTATTGCGGGAACACAGAACATAGCACTGAGCAAGAGGCAACCTTCCTGCCACGATTTATGTATTTGTTGGCCGTCCATCTTGTCATAAGGTGACTTTGGCGGCTTACAACATTAAAAAAAACCCATAAGTGTACAGAATCACAATAATATGCAATGTAATTTTATTTATTTTATTTGGTTTGTCAATTGCTTACAAGATAATAGGTATAAGTAAAAACATTGCTTACAAGATAATAGGTATAAGTAAAAACAGTTATGAATACATGGATACATATAAGAAAAATAAAAGAAACAATAGAACAGGGACGGTAGGCACGTTGGTGTGCTTATGCATGTCCCCTACAGACCTCTTAGGAAAGGGGTGAAATCAATAGTAGACAGTATAAGGTTAAATTTTTGGGGTTTGGGGAAGAAACCACAGAGTCAGGTAGAGTATTCCAGACATTGACCACTCTGTTGCTGAAGTCGTATTTTCTGCAATCAAGTTTTGTGTGATTAACCTTGAGTTTGTATCTATTGTGTGCTCTTGTATTGTTATGGTTGAAGCTGAAGTATTCATTGACAGGTAGGACATTGCAATGTATGATTTTACATACTATACTTTGATCAGACTGAAGGCGGCATAGTTCTAGGTTTTCTAGGTCTAGAATTTCAAGTCTGGTGGCATAAGGTATTCTGCAATGAGTAGAGGAGTGGAGAACTCTTCTTGTGAAACATTTCTGGACTTTCTCAACTGTGTTAATATCAGATACATAATTTGGATTCCAGACTGATGAGCTGTATTCAAGCATTGGTCTAGCAAATGTTTTGTATGCTCTAGTTCAGGGGTCGCCAACCTTTTGGACTTCAGGGACCACCAAACTCATAATTTTAGATCCCAGGGACCACTAACTGGTTCTGTGGGTATGGCCTAATTTGTGGGTGTGGCTTGGTGGTCATGTGACTGGCTGGGCATGGCTTGTATGTAAATATTATAAATATTTATATAAATATTGAATTATTTATTAAAAAAGAGCAACTTTTACCCAAAATCAGGCAAAGCAGGTAGGCAGATTGAGTTGCTCACAGAATCACAGATTCATTCAGAAATCTATCTATCTGCCACTGGCTAGCTCAGTCAGTCACATAAAATTTGCTTGCAAGCAAACTCACAAAATTAACTCACAACACAACATTCATGTAAATATTGAATTTTTTATTTTTAAAAAAGAGCAACTTTTACCCAAAATCAGGCAAAGCAGGCAGATTGAGTTGCTCACAGAATCATTCAGCAATCTATCTATCTGCCATCGGCTAGCTCAGTCTCTCAAATTTGCTTACTGTGAGTCTGCACTGAATTTGCTTGCAAGCAAACCTTCAGCCCTAAGGGAGGTTTGGCTGTACTTAAAAGCAGAGCCAAAGATCTAAAGACTAGCTAGAAAGTAAGAAATATAACCATTTTCTGCTTCCTAGCTAAATCTCCTAGCAAAGCAGAACAGATGATAGTTGGAAAAGGAAAAATAGAAATTTAGCAAGTAAGTTTACTGGGTAAGGAGTGAGTAGGCGGGGAGAGTTCCTGAGGGCCATGAGGGTGGCACAGTCTTGTGTTTCTATGTAGCCTGGATTAATTGGTTTTTTTGGGGGGTGCTCTGGGGGTGAGATTTCTCTGCGGCCCACCAAAGTTTTCTCATGGCCCACCAGTTGGCGGCTGCTGCTCTAGATAGTAATGTGATATTGCCAGAGAAAAAGCTACATAAGATTAGGTTAACAACTCTTAATGCCTTTTTGGCTATGCAGTTATAGTGGGCTCCAGATAATTAGAGATGAGGACTCCAAGATCCTTGACAGAGTTTGGATCCTCAACAAGGTCTTGACTATTCAGCCTGTATTTCATTTTCTGATTTTTTTTGCCAATATGTAAGACAGAGCATTTATTTGGACATGCCATTTGTTTGACCATTCTGATACATAGTCGAGGTCTTTTTGAAGGATAGCAGTATTGTCTGTGGTGTTGAACAGCTTTACATCATCAGTGAAGAGAAAGCAGTTGCTCTTAATGTGATCACAGAGGTCATTTATGTAGAGTATGAAGAGAGTTGGTCCTAGGACACTGCCCTGGGGGACTCCACTGTTGACAGGTACAGAATTTGATAGGACGCTCCCAATTTTGACCATTTGTTGTCTGTTTGACATGAATGCTTTTATCCAGTTATGCAGGTGTCCAGAGATACCATAAGATTTTAGTTTTAGGAGTAGTTTGTCGTGATTATACTTAGAGGTTCGGCTATGGCGATGGATAGCTTTTTAAAGAAGTAGTAGATAGCTTTTTAAAATAAATTATAACTAAAACTAAACAATGGGGAAGAAAGAGTACCCTAATCCATTGGGGCCACAAACTAATTGGCAGAGCCAGACTTTCAGGCTCTCACAGAAGGCCAGGGAGGTGGGAGCCAATCTCACCTCAGGGGACAAGATATTTCAAAGTTGGAACATCTTCTG
Organism: Laticauda colubrina; assembly: GCA_015471245.1. Lineage (NCBI taxonomy): Eukaryota > Metazoa > Chordata > Lepidosauria > Squamata > Elapidae > Laticauda > Laticauda colubrina. The sequence goes on along the minus strand of BLBF01000022.1, from coordinate 2,946,897 downwards.
TCAGGGCTGCCTTTACACTAACAATCCTGGAGGGACTATCAGTTTAGGTGAAGGGGAAACTCTAAAAATTAAAACACTAATTCTATATCACAAATTGAACAATACCAAACTAGTGTTTTAGAGAGCTGACTGCAACAAACTAAGAAAGAATTTAGGAAGGATTCCATGGATGGAAATCCTAAAAGATGAAAAAACTCAAGATGCTTGGAAAGCTCTGAAAAATGAGATTATAAAAGCCCAGACTACTATAATATCACTGAGAAAGAAAAACAAGAGACCCCAGACAATACCAGCATGGTTGCATGAAGAACCGTGTTATGAACTGAGAGACGGAAAGGACAAATATCAAAAATGGAAAGAGGGGCTCATAACTAAAACAGCATACCAGAAAAAAGTCCAGATCTGTGGGGATGAAATCAGGAAGGCTAAGACTCTGTACGAATTAAGAACAAAATTCAACAAATGCCAAAAACAATAAAAAAGAGTTTATTTCAATATGTAAGAAACAAGAAGAAAGTCAAGGAAATGATTGGTCCACTAATGGGATGAGAGGGCAAGAAAATAATGGCAAACAAGGAGAAAACGGAACTACTTAATTCATTCTTTGTGTCTGTCTTCAAGCAAAAAGAAAATATAGGCCAATCCATCAAAAACAACACCAGGGGAGACAGAACAAAAATGCAGGTCAAAATAGGTAAGAAATTGATGAAAAAACACCTATTCGCTTTAGAAGATTGACATTGCCAGTTGCCATAAACCAGATGGTTGATATCCCTGGGTACTGAAGAAATTGGCGAGTGTGATCTTGGAATCAGTGAACAAAACAGTGAGAACAATGGAACAGCTCGCCTCCTGGAGTTGTGGGTCATCCTCATCCATTACTGGAAGTTTTCAAATAAAGACTAGACTGCCATTTATCCAGGATGGAATAAGGTCTTCTGCCTTTGAGTAGGGGGTTGGGCTGGAAGACCTCCAATGTCCTTGGAGATCCTCCAATGTCCTCCAATGTCTCCAGCCCTATGATTCTGTTCCGTCCGGAAATAAGTTGTGCAAGACTGGGTTCCAAGAACAAACTCTTTATTTAATTCAGTAAAGCAATGGTAACGGAACAAGAGCCCAAGCCGCAACAGCCCTTTATATAGCGGCTTGCTCGTGGCTTGTGGCCAATGACACCACTTTCAGTGTTCCCACCGTGCGGCGGGCCAATTGAATTGGTTCTCTAATGGCCAATCTGAGAACGGCCTTTTCGGACAATCAGAATAGGGAACTTGGAGCCTACCAAGTTCCATACATAACAGATTCTATACCAGGGTAAGAGACAGGGTCATCTGCAGGGGTGGGTCAAAACAAGTCAATATGGCAATTGCAAATGCTTGATCGACCTCCTTTTGATCTTGATAGTAGAGGAATGGTCTGGTAAGAAATGGAAGAAAAGAGAAAATAAAGTTTCTACTGAGTCAGCTGCCTTCCCTGAATACATCCATGGCAATGGTGGCTAACCTTTTTGGGCTCCTGTGCTTAAAATTGTGTGCGCGCCAGCACCCAGAAGGCAATGTATGTGCCCCCCCCATGCCCCCTGGGCATGCATGCATGATTCCCCCCCCCCCACCCCCTTATCTGCATGCCTCCCAGTTGATTTTTTGGCCCAATTGAGGCCTTTTTTGGCCTCCCAGAAGCTCGAGAGAAGCCTCCACAGCTTTTGGAGGCCGAAAAACGAGCCCGTTTCGTCAATTCGGGTTTTTCCAGAAATATAAGAAGTGATGAAACAGGTCTGTTTTAAGGCCTCCGAAGGCTGCAGAGGCTTCCCTTGAGCCTCTGGGAGGCAAAAAAGGCCTCAAACAGGCTGAAAATAAACTGGGAGGTGTGCGCATGCACAGTGAGGTAAGTTTGGCTGGGGCTCATGTGTCTGCACAAATGGCTCTGCATGCTACCTGTGGCACGCGTGCCATAGGTTTGCCATCATGGATCTACGGTCTTGGCAGAACACAGTCATTTTTCTCTAGCCAGGAACATTACCCTGCCACAGTTCTTATGAAATTGCACCTGCTCATGTGGCCAAAGGATGTCTGCAGAGCTTGCTAAAAAAACAAAACAAAAACAAGATGGCAGCTACTTGTACGCAACTGAAGTTAAACCTGTTCTTTTCATGATTGCTATCTTGACTTTTTTGGCCATACTTTGTGAGCCTTTGTGATTTGAGACATGATAATTTTAATTCAATATGGAAAGTATTTTTTATTATTTTTTACTTTTCCCTCACTTTTTTTATTTGGAGTGCAGCCTGTGACATGGCTATTCGAGCTGAAAATGGTTCTGGGCTTGGAAAAAGTCCTGCCTTCCTTTAGAGATTCAGGAATAATCGTATAATGAAATCATCTCCCACATCATAGCTGTCTATTAAGGCACAACTCAAAAACAACACGCTGTTCAAGTTGAGTAACTTTCTGAGGAGAAAATGGGCCACTGTCTTCCCTTCCATGTCTATAATCAGCTAGATTGGATATGCAGCCATTTCATCTCTATAATTATTATTTTTTACCACCACTTTTCTGGGTGCACTTAAAGAGTTCAACAGCTCCAATTAATGGCTCAGAACTTTGCGGAACTGTGAATTTTCTCCATCCCATGAGGCAAAGGTAGGAAAAATAGATTTGGCTTTGATGAGAAGAAGAGCTAAATAAGCCATTCTTGGACTCAAGGACCTCTAAAAATCCCTAAGATCCAGAGGGCAGCATTTAATCAGTCTTTCTCAACAGCCTTTCCACCCCTGTCTGAAGGATGTTTTTTTCTTCCTCTTTCTAATTTGCTCAGTAAAATGGAAAGCAAAATCGAATCTAAGTTTGGAATATTTTTTTATATGTTACCTTTGCTATGTTTCATATCTCTAACTTAAAAATGAACAGTGCAGTTAGGAGTCAGTTGTAATTGTTGGGTCTATAACTATTCAAAACATTGTTTACTTTTAAATAATATTCATTGAACAAGCCAGAATAGATGGTCCAGAGGTGGTATTCAGCAGGTTCTGACCCGTTCTGGAGAACCAGTAGTGGAAATTTTGAGTAGTTCGGAGAACCGGCAGATTGCACCTCCGACTGACCTCACCCCCATCTATTCTCTGCCTCCCGAGTCCCAGCTGATGGGCTGGGTCTTCTTTGGTTGCCCTGCATTGGAGGACAGAGCTGGAAAGCAGGTTAGTGGGGTGGGGAGGGAATGGAGATTTTACAGTATCCTTCCCCTGCCACGCCCACCAAGCTATGCCCACCAAGTTACGTCACACCCAAGCTACACCCACAGAACTGGTAGTAAAAAAAATTGAATCCCACCACTGAGCTTGTCTTATAATGTGTGGTAAGCGAAGATTTTGGCTTAGTGTCATGTGTGAATGTGGCCATTTATGGATTAGTGCTATGTGTGAGCACTTAGGCTGTTTGCAACCCTGGTCAAAATAAAGCAGAGCTTCCTGACATGTTTCAACATGACCAGTGATTTCAAATAATGCTTGCTCCTAGAAAGTAGATATAGAATGTAAGTAAGAAAGGAAAAGGAGATATACCTGAGATATGATAACTGAAGCAACTTGGAGCATGGGAATATTGGCCTTCTGGTGGTTTGCAGGAGCTTGTTCAATATTTTTTGGTGAAGTGGATGTGGGATGTGGGGAAACTTTGAAGTGAAAAAGGGAAAGCAGAAAAGAAAAGGAAGGGGAGAAAATCTGCCCCTGAATAGTTCTTACTCAGTGGCCTTATCAGCTGAAGAAGCTTCTTCAATGAAAAGCAAAATATCACCAAAGAAAAGCAAGAAAGTCCAGTTTCCTCTTGAAAAAGCACATTTGGGACTATCATGCAAAATCCAAATTGATGAAAGCATTGATGGAGTGTGGGTTCAATTTCTAGGGATCTGTTTGGTTCTATTGGCATAGGGAAGATTGTAATTTGGAATGTAAGAGACATGCATTTTAAATAGCAGGAATTAGTGAAAGAAGTAAAAGTAAGAAATGTGTGTTTGTGTTTGCAACTAAAAAAAAAAAAAGGGTGTGATACATCTGAATTAAGAAGATTTGATCTTATAAAGTGGGGTTGATGAATGAATGCAGAGAAGCAAAGGTGTATGTTTAATTATGAACAAGGGGGCTTTAAACATATGTCAGAAGGTCATGAGTTGGTGTCAATTAGATTGTTGTTGGTGCCTATAAAATTAGAAAATCGTAGGTTGGTGATAATTGCATGTTACGCTTCACTGAATGGTGATAATGAAAGAAGGAGAAATGAATCGGGGGGGGGGGAAGGGAAGGACGGATGGACGGACTAAGTAACATTCTGAATGAATGTGATCCAGGAGGCAAAAAATATATGTTTTTCCAGGTGACATGAATGGATTGGTGGAAATGAGATGAGAAAAATATAGAAAAAAATGATTGGGCCATTCAGAGACAGAAGAACAAATGCTTAGAAAATGGTCTGCTTCGAATACATCTATTCATATGCATGCATGGAAAGGGAATGAATATGAATTTAAAAGCATGATTGGTTTGATTGTTTGTGATGAAAGATTGAAAACATTAGGGAAGGATATAAAATGGATGAGAAATTTGAAAGTGGAACAGACTATTATTTGGTTATGTCAAGAACAGTTTTTCATGGAGAAATGAACACAGACAAAAACAAAAGAAATAAAGAAACAAACAATAAGAAAAGAAAAAAAGAAAGTAAATCCCTATACAAAAAAATATTAGGAGATAAATTAATCCTCCAATGATCTAAAAAAAAAGGAGATGGAAGCTGCTTGAAGTGGGGTGAAAAATATAACATTATCTGCTACTGAAGTGTATACAGTTATACTAATGGAAAATATTTTTAAAATGTTTGATATAATGATGAAGTGAAAGAGACCATGGATGAGGTAAAATGCATATAAAAGAAATTGCTATGAGATATTAGGATGGCCAAAAGATATACAGTGTACATAAAAAAAAAGAATAGGTGAAAGAATATATTCAAAGAGAGAAATGAACAGTTAACTAGAAGCAGCAGAGAAAATGCAGAACACTTTTAATAAGAAAAGTGTTTTGTAAACAGTGTTTTGAAATTGCTAAACACAGCAGAGCAGAGTAAATGGAATTATGAATGAAAGTGATGAAAATGTTTAGGATAAAACTGAACTGAGTTTGCTAAAAGAAGCATTTTAGATATTTATAGGTATCGCTTTAGAAGACAGTGATGATATACCACAGAGTGGATTTTAAACAAATGCTGCATAAGTTGGTGTCCAAGATAAAAGTTATAGCAAGGAGCTATAAATAGTAGTGGGATCTGCAGCTGAGTAGGGGGTGGAACAGCTAGTTTGAAGTTCCTGCTGGGGAGGAAGAAATGGACTCCCGATCCCTACCCCATCCCTAAATCCCTGAAATCATTATCTGGTTGTTCTCAAGAAAGTGTGCCTTAGTCTGGTGAGATTCTTGTAAATAGGCAAGTAGCAATAAAGAAACTTCTCTGATCAACTCACAGTATCGGTCTGGTTCCTTGCATCTGACATGAATATTGAAGTATATTTAGGTTGGAGGTACAGATGGTATAACTGGACAAAGAATTAAAGTAATAATGTGATTTGGTTTGGAGTGGATATAACATTTTTTTTTGACATCTGGGTGAAGAGAGCATCTGCCTCTCATGATTGTATAAAAGGGTTTTCTTATTCATAAAGGGAGATCAAGGGAGACAGGGCAATAGTGAATAGAAAAACTACAAGGGAATTATTTATATAATTATTTATTAAATTTGCCCGGTGGAAAAGAGGTTGCTAGAATTCTTATTGAAGAAATATAAATTTCGAGTAATTATGAGTAAAATTCGGGGAAATGCTGGGCTTCTTTATCCTGGCTAGCATGTCTGTGTTATTTAAAAAATATTTGAACATTTGAATATGAAAATGTGTTATAAATGTGTTCATTTAGAGAAAATGTATGAAAATGTGAACAGTTTGAATTATGGAACATTTTACCCAGAGGTGGTATTCAGCAGGTCTGACCAGTTCCGGAGAACCGGTAGCAGAAATTTTGAGTAGTTCAAAGAATTAGCAAATACCTCTGACTGGCCCCGCCCCCATCTCTTCCTTGCCTCCCGAGTCCCGGCTGATTGGCTGGGTCTTCTTTGGTTGCCCTGCACAGGAGAACGGAGCTGGAAAGCCGGTTAAATGGGGTGGGGAGGGAATGGGATTTTGCAGTATCTTTCCCCTAACATGTCCACCAAGCCTCGCCCATCAAGTACCAATAGTAAAAAAATGTGAATCCCACTACTAATTTTACCTAAATATGTGATTGAAAGATGGTTTTGGAATGCCATAAGAGCAATATAAAATGGAAATAAAATCCATGGAATGACCAGTGAATTCAGACAATGGTATTTCCTTGGAGTTTTTTTTTTAGGTATTAATCTTTATTATTTTATAAATAATTCAAGTTAATGAACATGATTAATACTCCTTCCTCCTCCTATTTTCCTTACATGGGAAACCCTGTGAGGTGAGTTGGACTGAGAGAGAGTGACTGGTCCAAAGTCATCCATCTGGCTTTCATGCTTAAATTGGGATTATGACTTAACCTCATTTTTGCCAAACTGGGTCTCTTGTTTAATACATTTATTGGCATTAGGAATGTTTATACTGACATCAGAAGTATGTTGTTTGAGGACATGAGTACATTTATAAAGTTATATGCAAACAATGCCATATTGTTGGCTGAGAACCAGGATTATCTGCAGTAAGTGTAGGATACATTTGCATGATGCAATAAAGAATAGGGTTCCAAAAATAATGTCTTAAATACCAAGGCAGTTGTGTTTAATAGGAAAAATAGTATTGCAGGATTATTGAATTAGTATTGGAAAAATTAGAGCAAATGAATTATTGTACAGGTAGACTTCAATGCCCTCTGAGCTTGGCTGTTTTCTTGCAGATGTTTCATTGCCCAACTAGCACTGGTGGGATTCAAAAAATTTTACTACCAGTTCTGTGGGCATGGCTTGGAGGGCATGGCAGGGGAAGGATACAGCAAAATCCCCATTTCTTCCCCACTCCTGGGGGAAGATTACTGCAAAATCTCATTCCCTCCCCAACCCACTAACCTGCTTTCCAGCTCTGTTCTCCTGTGCAGGGCAACAAAAGAAGATCCAGCCAATCAGCTGGGACTTGGGAGTCAGAGAATAGATGGGGGTGGGGCCAGTCAGAGGTGGCATTTGCCGGTTCTCTGAACTACTCAAAATTTCTGCCACCGGTTCTCGGAACTGGTCAGAATCTGCTAAATTCCACCTCTGCCAACTAGGTAATATAATCACTGTTAGATAGGAGTAGGGTTTGCTCTGTTTATATACAAATGGCTTGCCCTGTCAATATTGGTGCAAGCATTTTTCGTGGTTCCTTGATTAGTTGTTTACTGCATTGGTAGTTCCTTGCCAGAATAACAGAGTTGGAAGAGATCTCGGGGGTCTTCTAATCCAACCCCCTGCTCAACAGGATACCCTATACCATTTCAGACAAATGGCAATCTCGTCTCCAGTAATGAAGCACCCAAAACTTCCACTAATGAAGTGCCTACAATTCCTAAAGGCAAGCCGTGCCACTTATTTATGGTTCTCACTGTCAGAAAATTTCTCCTTAATTCTAGGTTGCTTCTCTCCTTGATTAGTTTCCACCCATTGCTTCTTGTTTTGCCTTTTGGTGCTTTGGAAAATAAATTGACCACCTCTTCTTTGTGGCAGCTCCTCAAATATCAATTTGAGGTATCAATCCTTGCATCAGTGGTTCATTTCTAAAATCTTTTGTTCCTTCATTGGATGTTGACTTTTTGTTGGAGGTACAGATGAACACAATATTTGTGTTCCTAACTTCTTAACTTTCTTGCCAAGCTGCTCATATATCTCTTGATATTTGTTTTAGATTCATTGTCTCATTGTTCATCCCCACATAAAGGAGAAGAAAGGGATAGTATTCTGTGGGCTTGATTATTTTAGTAAGTATGATGTCAGCCACATCTTTGATTTTTTTGCTCCAAGGAGACAACATACCTCCCTAGATTGGTTGTCCAGTCTATAGATAGCTGATTCTGTTCCCCTGAGAATCGAGTCTCCTATCACCAATGCTCACCTGTTTTTTCCTGGAAAAGTCTGGGCTCTTTTTTTTCTATCATAGGAACATTTGATGGTGTCCCTTCTCCAGGTATCTGCATGCTTCCTTCCAGGGGGAGGCTATGAAATTGATTGATCAGTTCCAGTGGGGGTGAATTAGACAGCAAGGGCATTGCTCTTAGCTGATTTTTTTTTCTTCAACGAGTGACATGCTTCCATTGGTCTATCTCTAAAGGTTCGTGTACAGGTTAATTTCTTCTAGCATTGGTTCCTTATTATGTTTAGATTGGATATAGTCTTCTTGCTTCGGTTTCTCATTTTCTAGATTGAGTCTTGGAATGGCTAGAATTGCCTCTAGACCCCTTATTTTTATTTCCAATAATTTGTTTAGTCTGCATTTCGTACATGTGTAATTTGGGTCCTCCATGGGCATAACCACATGCATGGAATATATTTTGCAAATTACAACAGTGTCAGTCTCTATTTCTATAACTATGTTTCCTTCAACTAATTATTTAAGGATTTAGAATGTTAAAACTTACAAAATGTTCAAAAATGTAAAAGATTTTTCCATTTAAATAGAATCTAAATTAAAAACATAATTTATTGATTAAATTAAATTGAGGAAAAAAAGCAAAAACAGAATAATATTGACAAACTTCATCTCGAGTCAGTTCCAATCTTTAGAAATTCTTAAATGCTGTATAAATCGCTCATTCATTGCATTCCTCCTACTGGATATTTAAGACACTTAATAACCAAACAGACATCAAGATAATCACAGAGTTGTTTCATTTTGACACTTTTAGGGCTTTGGGAGATAAAAATAATGATCTTCAAGAGACATGGACATATTGTCTTTCCAGACCTGAACGCTTCCTGCAATATACTGTATTTGTAAAAGCCCATTTGTTTCTTATCAGAAATATTATTTCCTCTTACAAGGAATGGCAGCCAATCAAACCAAGTTTATATTCTGCTCATTCAGAAAACTGAATGCTTTATTTTCTCTAACCAGGACCTAAAGTTAAGTGCTTGGATGCTTGGATGTGATCTTTTCAAGTGAATATGTTTAATTCATTTTCATAATGCCAAATTGATTGATATTTCTAGGGAGAATGCTAGCAGTTCAGCACACTTGAAAACAAATAAGCAGTATAAACAAGGTTGTAGAGCACTATGAAGTTTTTCCCTTTCTCACAAGGCCACTAATGTTAGGGAAATCAAAGCAAAGCAATAGAATGTGGCAAATCCAGAGGACAATTTATTTCCAAAGTGAATTTAGTTCATAGAAACAACGGAAATAATAAAATGCCTGCCAATATATTTTTAATGAGTAAGCATTCAACTGTTTAATCTTCCCATGTGCTGTCTGAAACGGTGTGGTACTTCTCTGTCCCAGAATTATTATCATCATCTAAACTACAGTGTTGCATAAATCATTTTAGTCACCCATATCTTAAAGCATTTTAAAGTAAGTTGTTTTAAAGTAATGACTCTGAGAGACAACTGCAGTCTGTTGGGTCATGAAGAGCCCAGAGAAACTGAAAGACTGAACAACAAGTTTCCTTCAAGCTGAGCCCAGTTTCTGGGGATTGGACTTCTCTTTTTTGACAAAAATGTGGATTATTTTTTTCCATTGTAATCTGTAATTGATGGTCTCTCATCCAAGTTCTAACCAAGCTCAAATCTGTTTAACTTTCCAGCTGAGAAAAATATATAAACATATATGTGCATCTTTCTGCTTACCTGTCAAAAACTCTTGTTCCTATGACTGCAAGGCAAAATGGTTGAATAAGGAACATTGTTGTCAATTTCATTTGTACATCTGCTGCATTTTATCCATTTCCATAAATATATAATTAAGAGGTTTTGGGTTTTTTAGATTCAGAATCTTTTCCCGCAAAGGGCATTTCACTGATGAATAAATTTCTAACCGGGAGAATTCAATGTATCTGCAACATGTGAATTAGACTATTTATCAAATGGAAATCAATTGTAATTTGTGAAAAAAAGATGCTTTGATTGGTGGTCTAACTGGATAAAACATATGACCCAGGGATGCCAAAACAACAACAACAACACCCAGTGATATTTTCCATAAGAAAATATAGTTCAGGTATCATATAAAATGCTTTGAAACCTCATTGATTTCAATGGGAAAATTAAAGGATTACTTGGCTGTTGCCCAAAATTCTTTACAGATTGAATTTTAGAGCTGCAGTGCCACAATGGTTAGAGTGCAGTACTGCAGGCTACTTCTGCTGACTGCTGATTGTCAGCAGTTTGGCAGTTCAGGTCCCACCAGGCTCAAGGTTGACTCAGCCTTCCATCCTTCGGAGGTGGGTAAAATGAGAACTCAGAGTGTTGGAGACAATAGGCTGATTCTGTAAAGTGCTTAGAAAGGGCTGTAAAAGTACTGTGAAGCGGTATATAAGTCGAAGTGCTATTACAATTGCTATTTTATAGTGTTGGAAGAAACTGGTTACTCTGATGAAATTTTCCATGACTAGCTAACACTTTTAAGTTGAAACAACCTTGTGTTTTCTCCAGAAAGTGTCAAATATCCTCTGCGCCACTGTTAATTTGTTTTTTTAACATCACCCAAACCTACATTTCTGTTTTTGTTCCAATTGCAGTGTTAGTGTGATGAACTGTTTGGTAAAATAAAGCCTGGTCATGGCACACACTTGAAAGTAAATCAGGAAGACTGTTGGAAGAAATGTCCTTCTGGGTTCAGTTCCAAGTGGGGAAGAAAGACACTGGAACCATGGTGACCGCTTGGAAAAATGGTTTAATAGTGGACAGGATCACATGTCTTGGAGCTCCTGGGGGAAAAAAGGACAGAAATGCTGAGAGTCCCTTGGTTTTATGCCCTCTGTTGGGATTTGAATTTGAGCTTGTAATCTGATTGGTTGTCAGACTCCCATGAGGCCATGCAGGGGCAACTCTGAAGGCTGTCCTGAGTCCCAGGCTTGGTTGAGCCTTGCTGGATGATGATGTAATGAAAGCACTTTGGGCAATTCCTATTATAGCTCTACCTGAAGTAGATCTTTGTTATGTAAAATAAACTGGTCTAGGCCAGAGTAATGGTCCATTAGCAAAGGTCGGGGGTGGGGGCTGAGTTTCTGCTTCTCTGAGTTTCTACTTTTCTTTTTTAGGATAAATATTCTGTCTTTTTAGTATATCCTAAAATATTTCATTTTTCTAGGAGGGGTGGGTTTCAACTTCCAACAATGGCATTCCTTTGATACTTCTGATCTTGCAAGTTTTACAGTGCTTTATGCCATGTGGTTTTCTGTGTTTCTTACCAATATAAATAATTAACTGAAAATAATAGGACTGAAAATGTATGTTGTCTGGGCTTTGCCAAGCAATTTAAGAAGGTACAGATTTTTCCCCTGCTTGGCAAATTTCCCTGAAAATATTTTAGAAGTTCTGTTGCTGTGACTGATTCATTTGTCTAACAACATTCATTCTGTCTCACACACACACCCCCATTTTTTTTTCCAGTTTTATTCCTTGCCATTCTTTTGACTGCAGTTTCTTTTTTGACTTGAATTATTCTTTCTTAGATGACCCATGGAACACAGAGATCTTTGTCAAGCAACAATGGCTATTGTCACAGTGTGACATCTGTAGTGGTGCACAATTCCAAGCCACTGGCCCTAATGAGTCATTAAAATTCAGATGCCTACATTGTGTAGTCTTGCAGAAACAGCAGCTGAAAATACCCCGTCTTTAAGACAACAGTACATTTGGTGCAAAGTGCTTTCTAATGACTTTATGCTTTCTCAGTGCAGGCTCACTTCCTTTGCTAACTGAAAAGAAGGTGGGGAATACTGTTGTTGGAACCACAGCTGCTCTGATATTTTGAGGAAAATGAAAAGTGCCACTGTGGTTAAAATACTGTGTTGTCAGCACTTGCTTCTTCTATATCTGCCGTCACACACAAACTCATACACATATAGTCCATTGTACATTTTGTTTGTGTATAAGACTTGTTCTGTTTCCTTCGGGGGGTCAATGCAGAATTTGTCAAGAGACTCTAAATTCCATTGATTTTCATAGTGTCTTAAATCCCTTGTTTTATTCAGGCTTTGAAAATGGGTTAATCCTACAAAGCAATTGTTAAATATATTCATCCTGATAGCGTCCTGTCAGTGTGTGAGAGAGTTGAGGGCTGTTTGGAAACTGAAACATGGAAACTGAAACAGTATTTGCTATGTGAGCAAGAAGGAGACAGCAAGGACCCTGGGCGTGGCTTAGCTCAACTATTCTGTACTAAAGCTGGTTGCTGCTGTGAAACTAAAACAGAAACTGAAACTCCTCTCCTCTGCTTGTGCTTTGCATTTGGAACAGATTTATTTTCAGATGGGAAGGGGGACAAAACTCCTTTTGCCATGCCCCTGGTGGAGACTGACTGAGGGAGAGGAGAAACCGCTGACAGGGAGTGGAAGTGTGGCTCCGGAGGTTGTGGAGGAGCCTGGGGAAGGGCAGAGGCTGGCAGAGGCCGGCTGAGCAGTCAGAGGAGGAGGAGGATCAGGGAGAGATGTGGTCTAGTGGGGAGGAGAGGGCCTTGATCCTCTCCATGGGCTACAGGTGTGAGAACTGCATAAGAGTTTGGACCTGTGTTCTGGCAAACGCTGGAGACAAAGTGTGCTTTATTTTGGTTTTAGGTTATCTTGGTTGGCGTCCTTCCAACAGACTGTGCCTTCCTTGAATTTGGTAAATATTTCTCCGGTTCCATTGTGGAAATTTCATCATTGTAGTTTGTTTGGTTTTTATTTTCACCTCTATCTGCTCATTAAATTCGGACTGTATTGCTTTCTTTTGAAGACTATTTTTGAGTACGTTTATCTCCAACTGAGAATTATTGAAATTATTGAACAGTGGGACCAAGTTGGAGGCATTAAAGGACATTTATTTACATTTTGGATTTTGTTACATTTGTATTACACTCTGGGTCATCACACCTAAAGGCTAGGTCACACCGGCCAACGGATGCAAAATGTATGTAAAAAGGACACAGCGGATGAGCAAATTTTCCATCCATTGTTATCCGCTTTCAAAAGTGCCCCAAATTTACACAAACAGAGCGGACAACAACGGAAAGGAACGGACGTGGGGAGGATGTAGCGGGGATGTAAAGTGGACGTTCGTAGGAAGCCTAGCAGACAAAAGCGGACAAAAGCGGATGGAAGCGGATGACACATCCGCAGGGCTTCCGGGGGAGAACAGCGAAGCGGACACGTAGCAGAAGGAACGGATGCGTAGTGGATGCATAGCGGATGCAAAACGTTCACTGCGCATGTGGGGAGGATGAATTGCGTAAGCTCCACAGATATAAAAGGATGCAGCTCGCAAGCAGGAAAGACCTGCTGCCAGAGACATCTTGAGAGAACACCATGGGGAAGAAGAGGAAGCCTGTGCCTACTCCTGCCAGCCCTGGCAAGAAGGACAGAACCACCATCCCACCCCCTGGCGCTGACTCTGAAGCTGCTGGTGCTGGTGCAGCTGGTGCTGCTGGAGCTCCTGGTGTTGCTGCTGCTGGTGCTTCTCCTGCTGCTGCTGCTGCTGGTGTTGCTGGTGCTGCTGGTGCTGCTAGTGCTTCTCCTGCTGCTGCTGCTTGTGGTGCTTCTCCTGCTGCTGCTGGTGGTGGTGGTGGTGCTTCTCCTGCTGCTGCTGCTGCTTCTCCTGCTATGGTGGAGCAGCCCCAAGGCCCTCAAAGCCCTGCTGCTGAAGGCCCTGAAGACCCTGCCAGAGGGAGGAAGAAGCAAGGCAAGGAGAAGGGGGAGAGGAAACAGTACTCATTTTCCGAGAACCATGAGGAGGAGGTGCTGGAATGGCTGAGGGAGAACGAGTACCTGTGGAGGAAGGGCCACAGGCTCTATTGTGACACCAAGCAGAAGCAGGCAGTGTGGAGACAGAAGCCAGAGAGCCTGGGCTACACTTCAGATGTCCTCCTGGGGTGGTGGAAGCATATGCACACCTGGTATGGCAAGCTGCACCTGAAGAAATCTGGGCAGGCCGCTGTCAAGCTAACTGACCGGGAGACCTATGTCATGGCCAGGTGCAGCTTCCTGGAGGGTGAGATCCACCACCGAGGAGTAGCCCCTCTGTCAACCCTCTCCCTCAGACAGCCCACAGAGAGCCACTCCTCTTCCATCCAGGAGACAGCTATCGTGTTCAGGCAGGTGTCTTTGGAGGGCCCCACGACAGAGACAACCCCCCACAGCTGCACTCCCCATGCCGGAGGACGTGGAGGATCCCCTGTCTCAGATGGAAGAAGAAGAGGCAGCCACCAGAGACCAACCCACCCCCACCCCCAGCTCCACCTCCACAGAAAGCAGGCAGAGAGGCAGACCGGAGGGACAGAGCCACACTGTCCTCTTGGAGATCAGGGACACAATCAAAGCCAGCACAGATCTCCTCTCCCAGCTGGTCCACTTTGACATACCATCCTCCAACCGCAAGCCCTTCATCACGTACGTGGGCCAGACCCTCATGGACATGCCCGAGGCCCATTACCAGGCGATGAAGGAGAGGATCACAGCTCTTCTGCACAACCCTCCAGGCCCAGCTGAACCTGCTGCTACCCACTCCAGGTCTGCTCCTCCACCCCAGCCGATGTCACAGCCCTTCCACGGATTTCAGCAGCCCCTCGCCTACCAAGCCTACCACTACCAGGACTTCCCACAGCAGAGGCAGCCCTTCCCAGTCCAGACCCAGGTTTCTCGGATGCCCGAGACACCTCAGCTGACCCAGCTGCAGACCAGACAGCCCCACTACACTCCTCCTTCCTCCACCCCACAGCCAAGCCCTTCCTCAGAACATCTGTCGTCAGTGTTGGGCCTCACATCCCAGGTACTTGAGGAAGGGCCTCTCAACCTCACGGGACTGAGTCAGCTCTCTGAGAGCTTCCTGCACACACCATCTCCTGTTGTACTCTCGGGGCCAGGCACCCCAATGGCACCTCAGACCAGCACTCCAGCAACCTCCACAGTCCCTGGCCCCTTTACATATGAGACCATGGGCACGCCTCAGAGTGACTGAAAAGACTGCCAGAGACTGAGTTGTTACCTGCTCACCTTATTTTTGCTTTAAGACACTTTACTTGGGTCATTTTGCTTTTTAATAAAGTCATACAGTTTCTTATTAAGAAAGGTTATCTTTGCTTCACACACTTGGTTCATTTTTTTTACTTAATAAAGTGTTGGTGAAAACTTTGAAAAAAGGGTTAAGCCTTTGCATGCTTGTGGGATTGGTAAGGATAGCTGTGGGATGGGTAATGATAGCTGTGGGATGGGTAAGGATAGTTGTGGGATGGGTAAAGATAGTTGTGGGATAGATAAACCTCCACTGCAAGCATAGTGGGACTGTATGGTCCACCCTCCCAGCTGCCACACATATGGGCCTTTATTATCAATAACAATTTAATCATTGATCCACACATTTCAACATAAACAAAACTCTTTATTAATGCCCTATTCATTGGAAGGCCACTCAACTTACATGGCACAATCTCATCCGTGTTATGAGACAGGCTGAAGGAAGCATCCATTAATCATCTACCATCCTGTCTTGCCACTCCACTGCTCCAGCTGGGGAGTTGCACCAGTGTTTCAGGAGGTTGTGCTGCTTCTTCCATTCACGTGAAGCTCTGTTGGGGCCTTGCACATCCACAGTGTCTATCAGGTTTAGTCCTTGCCTCCATTCACCAGGCTCCATGTCCCCATTGCTTTGTTGATGGTCCACAAGCCTGTTCTGCAACACTGGATAGCGGGTGTGCATGAGATTGTGCAGGATGCAGCAAGCTTCCATGATGCTCCTCACGGTCTGTGAGTGATGCTGCATGGTGGTGAGAAGTACCTGGAACCTGTTGGCCAGGATGCCAAAGGCGTTCTCCACCACCCGTCTTGCCCTGGACAGTCTGTCATTGAAGATCCTCTCTTCATGGGTGAGGTATCTGGAAGTATAGGGCTTCATGAGGTAGGTTCTGAGGGAGAAGGCGTCATCCCCCACAATGAAGTAGGGCACATCTTGTGTGTTGTTGGGCAGGGGGTCTGGATCTGGGAAGTCCATGATGAGGTTGCATTCCAGCCCCTCCTTGAGGTGACTGGCGTTGTATATCTGGGCATCTGAAGATGAGCCATTGCCTGAAGCATCGATGTACAAGAACTTGTAATCAGCATCAACCATGGCAAAGAGGATGATGCTGAAGACGCCCTTGTAATTGCAATAATTGGACCCTGAGTTGGGTGGAGCTTTGCAAGCCACGTGCTTCCCATCTATGGCTCCAACGGTGTGGGGAAAGTTCCACCTCTAATACCACTGCTCTGCAACTTTCCTCCAGCCTTCTTCAGTGGTGGGGCACTGGAGGAGCTCCTCCACGTATTCTTCGATGATGGCCTGCACCACTTCTCTGAACACAATGCTGATGGTGTTGTGTGGCACCCTCCAGGCATCCTGCATGTTTCTGTACGTGGTCCCAGAGGCCAGGTGGCACAGAGTCAGTGCCACCTTCAGTCCAGGGTCCAGGCTGGGACGGAAGTTGGTGTTTGCCTTGGTCAACCTGGGTCTCAGACGCTCCACAAATTCGTCAAACATGGCTGGTGGCATCCTCATGAAATGCTGGAATGCACGAGTGTCTGTATTCCTCAGCTCCACCATCAGCTTGTCATACAGTCCAAACTCCGCTCTTCTCCTGATCCATCGTCGGACCCATACAGTTCTTGGACGTCTCCTTCTTCTCTTTGCGTAGAAAAGGTGAAACAGTCTGAAGAGGGCTTGGTTCTGGTGTTGAAAGATGGCGGCTACCAAAAGGAGTATGCGATGATCCATGGCGGAGATCAATGGATGTTGTGGAAGAGCAAGAGCAAGGTTAAAGAGGTCTGCACACCAGGGCTACTGGACTGATAGTGAGATCCAGATGATTTCCTCCCCCTTTTTATAGGAAATGTTGGCTTTCCGCTAGGTGTCCTTCCACATACTCTAGGCATACTCCAGACATCCTAAATATCCGAGATACGTCCCATATACGAACATTTTGTCCGTTTTAATGCTTTTTATACGAGATGCATCCGCTTTCATCCTTTCTATTTCTGTGCTACTAACGCTGTGTGGACGTTCCGCGTACCTTTTGCTTCCTCCCTCTTTCCGCTTTCCGCTGGAGTGGATGTGAGTTGCACGGATGCCCAGAGGATGCCGAGAGGATACATCGGACATGTAACAGATGACAACGAATGTAGAACGTTTGTTGCCTGTATGTGTTGCGGATGTAGATCAAATGCGGGGGAAAGTTCATCCGCTCAAAAAGTTTTGTGCAGCTGAAAAAGTTTTGATGAAATAGCATCAAACTTTTGATGAAATAGCATCAAACATTTCATCAAATAGGATGAAATAGCAGTAGAAGGATGTTTTACAGATAGAGCGTATTAAAGACGTACGCAGTGAGTACACAACGGATGCATCGTGTTTTCCAATGGATGGCAAGCTTTTTTGTCCATTTTACATCCTCTTTGCATCCGTTAGTTCAGTGTGACAGGGGCTTTAGCATCAGAGCGTGTTAATATATGAAATACTAATACTCTGATGGTCATTTCTAAAAATCCTTTCTCAGTGAGCACCTGAGAAACGCTCAGAGGAAGTCAAGAGGAACATTTGTGCAACGTTTCAAGTTTGTGGGCTTTATGGTTCTGGAGATTTGTGAGTGGTATTTTGCTTTTATATTATATATAGAGAGACATATAACTTGAACAATTGCTTTGTAGGCTTAGCACAATCTCTCTCTCTCTCTCTTTCTCTCTCTCCTTCCCTTCCCCCCCCCTCTAAATTGAAAATTGCTTTGTAGGGTTAGCACAATTTCAAAGCCTGAATAAAACAAGGGATTTAATACATTAAGAAAATCCATGGAATTCTGAGTGTCCTGACTTTATACATTTACTGAGTCACTATGTCTGTTTTTCGCTGATACATCCTCCTTTTCACTCTGTACATTTTGGTCTTGCAGGGGTTTTGAAATATTTAAAAATATCCTGGCTTCTTACACATCTTAGTTTAAGGACAAAGTACAAATGCAGATATTTACCACTGCTAGCATTCTGTGTCAAATATTTGGTGCTCTCTGAGCTTGCTTTTTTTCTCCCAGTATTTCATTTCCCAAACGAGGTAACATCATGAGTGCTAGTGGTGTTAGTGACTAGCTCTGATTATGTTACCTAGTTTGGGTAATTGTTCTGACTCAGGCTTCGTCAAACGTAATTAAACACAAACTTGCTTTAAAAGCAAAACCTATTTTAATGCAACGATGGGAATTATTTTCATTCACAGTCAGACCCAAACTTAAACAGTTCCCCAAGATAAGCACATACCTGTCAGTGCTGTGGAATGCTGCCAAAAACAGAAGTATCCAAATTAATTATAACAGTACCAGAAAAAACCGACCAGAATACGCAAAGCTTCAAGAAGGACTCAGAACCTATTGAACTACTTTGCTTCCTGCAAAGCTTTCATCATTGAGGTCTGACTTTTATCCCTTATTGGAGGGGCAATTACCTCCCAGCCTTAATCCCGAGTCACCCCTTCTGCTTCAGCTTCTCTTACCTTCCAGCAGCTTTGCACATATGTGCACTGGGAACAGGCTCCCCTAGGTTCTCTGCTTTGCTGCTGCCAGACTCTGAAGGCAGCACCCCACTCCCAGATGGTCCTGGACCCATCCCTGCATCAGATGCAGGATCTTCATCCAAGTCCTCTCCAGATTCCCTGACTGGTTCCCTTTTGTCCTCACTGTCTGATACTTCTGCCGTCTGCACCAGCTGCCAGTGAACCACAACAGTAATGAAACATCTGTGAAAAAACAAGCAAGCTCAGAGATCACCAAGGAACCCCCATGTCAACCCTGAGCTAGAAATATTCTCCTTTATTGGGTCAAATCTGTGCAGCAGGAGAAAATGAGACACAAGGAGCTGATGTGAAAGCAGCAACGGATGACCTCTTGGTGACTGGCAGGATCCAGATAGAAGTCTCTCACTGCAAAGTCTCTTCCTTCTTCTAGCTTCTTCTCTTCCTTCTTATCACCTGCAAGCATTCAGGGAGATCAAGCAAGAATTAGCCAGGCTCAGGGATCATTAGTGAACTCTTTTTACATGCTCCAGCTCACAGGTGTCAAACTCGACCACATCATGTGACGTATCATGGCATTTTTTGCCTTTTCAGAGTTGGGGTGGACATGGCCTGTGTGTGACAAATCTGGCCCACGGGCCACCAGTTTGACACCTCTGCCGGAACTGTTTCTGCTTGAAACAGCTGAAGTCTATCTTTCTTACTCCCTTTCCAGGCTACTTAATAAGAAAAGCTAAGGGAAAAAGCAAAATGCTAACAATGAGCAAGTAACCCAAAATATGTATGAACTGCCTTCTTGTGGGAACTTAACATTTTTGGGTGCTTAACATTTTTGGGCCTTCCCAGAATTTTGCGCTGAGTAGTATGTTTTTGGTTTTTATATGGATGTTTCTAGGGAAGGTGGCACACTCATCTCTGAAAATTTGAATCCCCTACCTGGCAGGCCTGAGTTCAATGGCAACACTGCAAGAGTTGGTTCTTATCCATTATTTGATTATACTTCTTTGTTAGGGCTTAGAAATGATAGCTACCAGATTGCCAAACAATACTTCTCCACAATTACTAATGCTTGTTCTGTTGAATTTATTCATTTAGGGTTTCAGAGATAGCACATATACTTGAGGACAGAGTAAAGGGGCATCTTCTTTTTTCTGAACTTTAATAATTATATGTCTGGTCAATGGGACAATGTTATGGTATTCCACCTCTCTTATATGCAGATGACAAGACTGCAACTTTGGCAGGTATAGCAGAAAGCCTGGCAGATTGTCTAGAAAAATGTGAGCTAGGAAGAATAGAAAGTGTTTGGGAAGACAAATGGAGTTGCTGAGATGCTGGAGGGGCATCTGGTTTTGGTTCATTGCTGAATGTGAGTTAGGTTGGAAGTGGTTTTTGAGGAGCGAACTGTTGTGGCCCACCAGCTGCCAGCAGAGCTGGAAGCAGACTCGGAGAGTGAGGAGGTTGGGAGGAACTTGGGCCAGTCCTGGAGTCTGGGGAAGGCTCTGATGGGTGCTCTGCATTGGAGGCAGAGATGGGGCCAGGACCGTCCAACATTTATCAGATGCCTTCAGAGTCAGAAATAAGTGGGGAAGAAGAACAGCTGGAGCCTGTTCCAGATGTGTGCATGCACAGAGCTGTCAGGAGAAGGGAACAATTAAGGAACAGGGGTTGACTTGGAAGAAAAAGCACAAGTGGATGCTGAATGGCCCCTCCCATAGGGAATAAATAGGAACAAAAGAGGAAGAAAGGTATCTGCAGAAGACAATTATTGTGAACATTTGCTTATCTGAGTTCGTGCCTCACAGAGACTCCATGCCAAGCATTTCATTTTACAGAGTTGCAACTGAAAGCTCGCAGCCTGGCAACTATCCAAGGACTAATAAGGTCTGTTCTGTAATTAAACCTTGGAAGGCTTATTGCCAGAACTTTTCTGGATGTGAATGCCAGGAATTCACAATAACCACATTAAAAAGGAGGGGTTTTTTGGGACAAGGAGTCTGTTTTGTGATTCTGTTAAACCTGGGTTAGAACACGAACAAGGCAGTGTCAAAACCACGAGGGAGCTTTGCTGCTTGTTTCTGGAAGCTGCACTGCAAAATCTCTGTTGTTCTGTTGTGTAGCCTAAAATACTACAGAGGAGAGAAAATGTGATTTTTGTATGCTTTGCAAGGACACAAAGGCATGGAGCGATACAGTGAATGACGAAGTAAAGTTGTTTTAGCTTCATTTCTTTTATATATTTTGGAAGTCTTCTTGGCTGACTGCCTGCCCAGGGTAGGAGACCTTATTCTATCCTGGACAAATGGATTTCTTGAACCCATTCAACAATGGAGTACTTTCAACATTGGGAGGCAAGGTATTCCAATGATTAATTGTTCTCACTGTCAGAAAAATTCTCCTTAGCAATAGTATCTGGAAAGATTGAAGCTCTCTTCAAAGAGCTTCTTTTCCTGCCCCTCATTTGCTTTGGAGAATAAGTTGATCCCCTCTGTAACAGCCCCTCAATACTGGAAGACAGCTATTATAGCACCCCTGACCAGGGGTGGGATTCTACCAGTTTGCACCTATTTGCTAGTACCGGTTGTTAACATTCTAAGCAGTTCGGAGAACCAGTTGTTCGAAGAAATTACTGGCCTAATCCTCTAAGGAAGGCAGGAAGGAAACATTCTGGTGTTGCTTACAAAAACTGTCTCTCCATTAACCCTTATTACATTCTTGGCAGGACGAGACTTCCTGTCTCAGGAACTTCTCTGGAGTTTTTTTCCCCATCTTTGCTGATACTTTGCTTGTGTGGAGTGACCATTCAAAGTTACAATGGCACTGAAAAAAGTGACATGACCATTTTTCACACTTATGACTGTTGCAGCATCCCCACAGTCATGAGGGGCCAGGCAAGGAGATGGTGCCTCGATGTGAGTGATATTGAGTTGGCCACACCCAGCCAATAACATGACCAACAACAATCCACGCCCACAGAATCGGTTGTTAAAAAAATTTAATCCCATTCCTACCCCTGCCCCACCTTTTTGTTAGGCTAGACTCTTGACCCGTGATGGTGAACCCATGGCACACATGCCGGAAATGGCATGCAGAGCCATTTCTGCCAGCAGGCAAGCCCTCAGCCAGAACAGATCCCCTGCAAATGTGTGCGCTCCCCCTCCGCCAGCCAGCTGATTATTAGCTATCTGCTGCGCATGCGTGGGGAGAGATGCGCATGCATGCGCAGGGGGCAAGGTGCATGTGGGGAGTTGCATGCTCATGCGCAGGGGTAGGAGGGTCACGCATGCATTGCATTATGGGTGGAGGCACATGCATGCGCTCACAATTTCGGCATGCGACTACGAAAAGATTAATCATCACTTATCGAGACATTCCTTCTTTCCTTAACCATTCATTGTATGGTTAAGCCACTAGACTTATCATCTTTGTGGCTCTTTTCTGCACTATTTCTAGGACCTCAGCAGGGGTGGGATTCTACCAATTCACACCTATTCTCTAGAACCAGTTGTTAATATTCTAAGCAGTTCGGAGAACCGGTTGTTAGAAGAAATTCCTGGCCAAATCCTGTGAGGAAGGCAGGAAGGAAACATTCTGGTGTTGCTTACAGAAACTGCCTCTCTGTTAACCCTTGTTATATTCTTGGCAGGGCTAGACTTTCTGTCTCTGGAACTTCTCTGGAGTTTTTTTCCCCTCCTTTGCTGGTACTTTGCTTGTGTGGAGTGGCCATTCAAAGTTACAATGGCAGTGAAAAAAGTGACTTAGGACCATTTTTCACTCTTACGACTGTTGCAGCATCATCACAGCCCTGAGAGGCCAGGTGAGGAGATGCATGCCTGGATTTGAATGACATTGAGTTGGCCATGCCCAGCCAATAACATGACCATCAAGCCACGTCCCAGTCACATGATCACCAAGCCATGCCCACCAACTAAGCCATGCCCACAGAACTGGTTGTTAAAAATTTTGAATCCCACCCCTGGGTCTCAGTATATATATTTTTGTCTCATAGTGGATGCATTCCACTATGTATTCATTAGTGCAATATATCGTGGTAGTATAATTTCTTCTGATCTTGATACAATCCCTCTGTTGATGGAGCCTAGGACTGCATTGGCTTTTTTTTTGGCAGCTGCAGCACAATGTTGATTCATATTTAAGTGGTCATCCACTAGAACATCTAGATTCTCAGAGATTTACTGCTGTTGAACCAGGTACCGCCTAATCTATACCAATATATCTGGTTTTTCTTATCTAAGTGCAGGATTGTACTTTTCTCATCATCAAATGCATCTTTTGGATAGCGTCCAATGTTCAAGTTTGTTGTGATTCTTCTGAATTTTGAGTCTATTTGCAATTCCCCTCAACTTGGCATTGTCTGTAAATTTGATGAGCTCTCCTTCCATTCCACTCATCTAGATTGGAGAGGGTCAAACTGGCAGCCCCCAAGCTGGATGGGTCATGCCCAGGCCACGCCCACTCCAGCTCTGCGAATGGGAAAAATGTTGCAAAATGTCACATGATGACAACATGACACAACGAGTTTGATTCCCTTGATCTAGATCATTTATGAAGATGATGAAGAGCATTGGTTTCAAACGTGAGAAGAAATGGGTAAACAAGAGGTTGTTTGGTTTCTGTGGAAAAAAAATAAAATAAGAAAGTACTTTCCAAGAGTAAGGAAGGGAATTATGAGAGGGAAGCTCAGGCAAAAGAGAAACAGGAAAGGGGATCCTTTGATGAGGGAGAAAGAGATGGAGAGAAAGGCAGCCATAGTTAGTGGTGGTCAAAACCTTGACAAAGGGTTTAAAATTGGGAGATGTTAATGCCAGAGTTAACAAAAAGTGATGAAAAATTAAAAAGGCTATAGGAACCATTGTTCAATTTAGAAAACACCTGGA
Source organism: Laticauda colubrina (assembly GCA_015471245.1). NCBI lineage: Eukaryota > Metazoa > Chordata > Lepidosauria > Squamata > Elapidae > Laticauda > Laticauda colubrina. The sequence goes on along the minus strand of BLBF01000022.1, from coordinate 2,923,259 downwards.
GATCTGTTTTGGGGATGCAAGAGTTCAGAGTAAGCATAGAAGATGCTCCAATGTGAAACTTTGGAGGAAAAATAAAACAAATAGTAATAACACTTAGGCTTATATCCCATTCCACAGGGCTTTACAACACTTTCTGAGTGGTTTATCATACCAGCGTATGTATGTATGTATGTATGTATGTATGTATGTATGTATGTATGTA
>BLBF01000022.1:2887639-2923047 GCA_015471245.1 Laticauda colubrina | reverse complement strand
GTATGTATGTATGTATGTATGTATGTATGTATGTATGTATGTATGTATTTGATTGATTGATTGATTGATATTTCCACCTATTGAGTCATATTACCTCCAATAATCTGGGTCCTCATTTTACCGACCTTGGAAGGATGGAAGGCTGAGTAACCTTGAACTGGTCAGGATCGAAACTCCTGGCACTGGGCAAAGTTAGCCTGCAATACTGCATCTAACCACTGCACCATCACGGCTCAATGTTGCTCACTGTATGATGGAAAGGAAAAGGATAACAATGAGAACTAGTTAAATGTCTCTGAGACTGATTAAATGTGACCCTTGGAAAATAGTAAGGTAATTATGGTTAAATATTCAAGGGGAAGAAAATGCCTTGTCTGAATAAATAACTGTGCTTATCATTACCAGTTCATCAATCAACCAATAAAATTCATTGACGATGTTACCTATTTTGACTTGCCGATTTTTGTCCTTTTTTCTAGGACTTAAAAACACAAGTTCAGCGAGAGACATCTTACTGTTCAAAACAAAAATTCCTGTAGTTGAGGTGGCCCTTCTCAGAGAATAGAAATAGGAGGAACAGAAACTAAGTGGAGGAGGAGGAAAAGATACTATGAGAACACACCTCCACATTACTGCAATGAGCCATGAATTCAAAACTATTAATTTCCTCTATTATCAAGCTCATAAGAATTATGAATGATTATCAGTCCCTTTGGAGCATAGATTTTATTGTTGATTACAGCTGGAAAGGAAGCTTTAACATGGTCTGTAAACAAAACCATCTGGGCTGCATGAAAATTTGCATTAAATTAAAATAGGGCTGGAGAATAGATGGGATTCTTCTCCCATTGGAATAGCACCTGGTATTTCTGTTTTACCAAAAGTAAATGTTAAGAGCATGAGTTTCCATTATGTTTATTTTTCATACATCTCATAAATACAGTTAAAAGTATTCTCTCTTTTTTGACAAGGTAGTATATCTTCTGCTTTATAAAGCTCTAAAAAGCTTAAAAGTATTAGTTTGAGTAGTTCTTTATCAGTTTTTTATTATTTTTGTACTGCTTTTTCTCATCTCAAAGTCTCTTCTCCCCTTTATATTCTGTGATTTTATAAAGAAAGGACTTTGCAGAAAATCTTCTATTGAACAAGGCAATTATTTTCATTGTCAAAGTTTGTGTGCGCTTTTCCCAAAACAAGACAATCCATATAATGTGCCAGAGACACTAAATCAGAATAAATTATGTTAAATAAAAGAATAATTTATTGCTCAGGATAATTGATTCTGTGTGAAACAGAATGAACTGTTGCGCTGATTTACTTGTGTGCTTTTATAAAACTGGGATACCAAAAAGAAAAGGAACAAAGTCTCAAGTGGAACAGGTCATAAACAAAGTTTAAATGAGAAAGTGCCTTCTTGAACAATAGTTGTAGGTATATTCCATGCCTAGCAGCTTGCTCTGCAAACATAAAACATAATGTTCATTTTGGAAACTTATTTTCCATCATACCTCAGTAATGCTTTCTCTGTCTCACAGGTTTAGAAAATCTGAAATGGTGAGTTATGAGATTGAAACTTCAAATTGTGCATATGTTTCTTATAAAAGAGATTTTTTTTCACTGCACTCCTTGCACATACTTTCTGCACAATTTACTCACTTGTGCATTCACATATTTCAGGCTTAGAATTTTACTTCGGTGGTTCAATCAGATCTACCAATCCCCATGATTCAATGCAAGTGCCGTTGCTATTTTGATTGCTTCAACTATTTCTTGTCTTCATGTGGAAGACAAGAGATGAACAAATATAAAACAGAAGTATCTCACATGTGGTCCTTCCTATGAGCTTTTCATCTCCAGTTGTTTGTTTTTCACATAGAAAGGAGAACCCTGCCTTCTTTTCTAAAGGAGGAACATAATTCATCTGTTCATAATTCTGGTTTTGTTTTTTCTTTTTGCAGTAAATGTAACATTTATGTCATAGTGTGCACAGTGTAATTATGTGAGACAACCCAGGAGCAATAACATCAAAAACAGAGGTTTGTAATAATAAATAGTGGTTTATCTCTACAAAAGAATATACATACACATACTAGGCAAAGCTCAAAGAATCAACCAGCAGCTACAGCAGGGAAGAATACACAGAGAGAAACATACCCCCAACCTCTTATAATACAGACTCTTAAAGTGATAACAGTCAAATAACCCTGCTGACTCATTTCTACCATTGCATCATCATTACAACATTACAGAATTACAGCATCATGGCAGCTGGTCAGCTCTTAGTATTCCCCTGACAATTTCCCTGGAAGAATCTTCGCTTACAATAAATATTTGGCAATTCTTTGACACACAATGCAATTCAATGTGATAATACATTATTATTCAAAAAGACTCTTCCCATGAGATCTTTTGCTCTAATATCAAGCATTGTTATGCTTGTTATTAGAGCCTCTGTGGCTCAGTGGTTAGAGTGTAATACTGCAAGCTACTTCTGCTGCAGCCAGCTGCCTGCAATTTGGCAGATTGAATCCCACCAGGCTCAAGGTTGACTCAGCCTTCCATCCTTCTGAGGTGAGTAAAATGAGGACCTAGATGGTTGGAGGCAATAGGCTTACTCTGTAAAACACTTAGAAAGGGCTGTAAAGCACTATAAAATGCTATACAAGTCTAAGTGCTATTACTATTGTGCAATATCCAAGTTTCATGGAGAGTTTCTGACAGCTTTCTGTCAGGGACTCTCATTTTCCTCTGACTTTCATTCTTTGCATCTGTCTTCACACACACACACAAAAAAATAGTCCAGCTTACCAAAAGCAACACCATAGGAGATGGAATAGGAATGAAAGTCAAAATAGGCTATAAAATAGTGAGACAATACCTAACCACTATAGATGAATTAAAATCACCAGGACCAGATGGATTACATCTCACGGTTCTAAAGACCATGTCACACTGGCCAACGGATGCAAAAAGGACACAGCGGATGAGCAAAATGTTCCATCCGTTGTTATCCGCTCTCAAAAGGGGCAAAAATCTGCATAACCGGAACGGATAACACGGACGCGGGGAGGACGCAGGGCGGATGCAAAGCGGATGCGGAATGGAAGCCCAGCGGATGGAAGCAGATGGGAGCGGATGGCGCAACCGTAGGGCTTCCGGGGGGGCTCAGCAAAGCGGACGCGGAACGAATACAGCAGGTGCACAGCAGATGCACAGCGGATGAAGCGGATGCACAGCGGATGCACAGCGGAAGCCTAATGGATGCCTGGCATTAATTGCGCATGCAGGGAGGATGCATTGCGTCAGCCCCGCAGATATAACGGAAGCAGCTCGGAAGCAGGTCGCTATTCAGAGGAAAGACCTGCTGCCGGACACATCGACTGCCTTGCCTGCCCTGCCTGCAGGTCTGCCTGCCAGCCTTGCTGCCAGCCTCCCTGCCAGCCTTGCTGCCAGCCTGCCTGCAAGCCTTGCTGCCAGCCAGTCTGCCTGCCAGCCTTGCTGCCTGCCTTCCTGCCAGCCTTGGTTCATGTCTGCCTGCCAGCCTTGGTGCCTGCCTGCCTGCCAGCCTTCCTGCCAGCCTTGGTGCCTGCCTCCCTGCCAGCCTTGGTGCCTGCCTTGGTGCCAGCCTTCCTGCCAGCCTTGGTGCCTGCCTGCCTGCCTGCCAGCCTTCCTGCCAGCCTTGGTGCCTGCCTCCCTGCCAGCCTTGGTGCCTGCCTTGGTTCCTGCCAGCCTGGAACCCCACAACCATGCAGAAGCACAGCAAGCCTCAGCCATCTGCTGCCAGCCCTGGCAAGAGGGACAGGGCTACCATCCCACCCCTGGCCCTCACTCTGGTTCTCCTGGGGCTTCTGCAGCACGGGCTCACTCTTCTGGGGCTGGCGCTTCTGCTGCTTCTGCTTCTGGAGGAGCTGATGACAAGCACTCCAGCACCAGCCACCTCCACAGCACCTGCACCTTTCACCCCTGAGACTGAGCGACCAAGAGGAGTGCCAGAGACTCATTTTTGTCTTATAGCTTGTTGTTAATAAAGTCACACACTTGCTTCATTTCTTTTTTTTAATAAAGTCTTGCTGGAAACTTTTAGAAATGGTTTAAGCCATTGCATGCTTGTGGGATGGGTTAAGATAGCTGTGGGAGGGTTGAGATAGCTGTGGGATGGGTAATAGCTGTGAGATAGATAAACCTCCAGTGCAAGCATAGTGGGACTGTATGGTCCAGCCTCCCAGGTGCCACACCTACGGCCCTTTATTATCAATAATAATGTAATAATTATCCACACATATCAACACAAACACGACTCTTTATTAAACGCCCTGTTCATTGTAGGCCAATCAAACATACATGGCCCAATCTCATCCGTGTGATGAGACAGGCTGAAAGAAGCATCCATTAAGCATCTACCATCCTGTCTTGCCACTCCACTGCTCCAGCTGGGGAGTTGCATCATTGTCTCAGGAGGTTGCGCTGCTTCTTTGCTTCATGTGAGGCTCTGTTGGGGCCTTGCACATCCTCAGTGTCGATCAGGTTTCGCCCTTGCCTCCATTCCCCAGGCTCCATGTCCCCATTGCCTTGTTGGAGGTCCACGAGCCTGTTCTGCAAGACTGGGTAGCGGGTGCGCATGATATTGTGCAGGATGCAGCAAGCTTCCATGATACTCCTCACGGTCTCTGGGCAATGCTGCATGGTGGTGAGAAGTACCTGGAACCTGTTGGCCAGGATGCCAAAGGCGTTCTCCACCACCCGCCTTGCCCTGGACAGCCTGTAATTGAAGATCCTCTCTTCACGGGTGAGGAGTCTGGAAGTGTAGGGCTTCATGAGGTAGGTTGTGAGGGAGAAGGCGTCATCCCCCACAATGAAGTAGGGCACATCTTGTGTGTCGTTGGGCAGGGGTTCTGGATCTGGGAAGCCTACGATGAGGTTGCCTTCCAGCTCCTCCTTGAGGTGACTGGCGTTGTATACCTGGGCATCTGAAGATGAGCCGTTGCCTGAAGCATCGATGAACTTGTAGTCAGCATCGACCATGGCGAAGAGGATGATGCTGAAGAAGCCCTTGGAGTTGAAATAAGTGGACCCCGACTTGGCTGGAGATTTGCAGGCCACGTGCTTGCCATCTATGGCTCCAACGGTGTGTGGTAAGTTCCACTTCTGATACCACTGCTCTGCAACTTTCTTCCATCCTTCTTCAGTGGAGGGGTACTGGAGGAGCTCCTCCTTGTATTCTTCGATGATGGCCTGCACCACTTCTCTGGCCACAATGCTGATGGTGTTGGATGGCACTCTCCAGCCGTACTGCATGCTCCTGTAGGAGGTCCCTGAGGCCAGGTGGTGCAGAGTGAGTGCCACCTTGAGCCCAGGTTCCAGGCTGGGCCGGAAATTGGTGTTTGCCTCAGTCAACCTGGGTGTCAGCCGCTTCACAACTTTGTCAAACATGGCTGGAGGCATCCTCATGAAGTTCTGGAATGCCCGAGTGTCTTCGTTCCTGAGCTCCACCATCAGCTTGTTGTACAGTCCGTCCTCTGCTCTTCTGGCGAACCATCTTTGGATCTAGACTCTTTTTGGGTGGCTCCTTTTCTTCTCGCAGTAGAGTTCACAGAGCCTGCAGATGGCTTCGCACTGTTGCAGAACAATGGTGGCTGCCGAAAGGACTTTGTTACAATCCACGGTGGACATGACTGGATGCTGTGGAAGAGGAAGAGCCAGATGAAGGCTGCAGAGGTCTGCACCGCTGGGCTGCTGGTCTGAAAGTGAGATGCAGGCGAGTTGCTCCCCCTTTTTATAGGCAGTATAGGTTTTCCACTAGGCATCCTCTAGGCATCCTCTAGGCATCCTCTAGACATCCTTAATATCCGAGATAGGTCCCCTCTGCGAACGTTTTTTCCGTTTTAAATGCTTTGTTTCTGTTCTGCATCCGCTAGGCATCCGTTCTGCATCCGTTCCGCTTCCTCCCTGCGTCCGGGTGGATGGAGTTCCGCGGATGCGCAGCGGATGCCTAGCGGATATAACGGATGCGTAACGGATGCGTAACGGATGCCTAGCGGATGCAGAACGGACGAACTGGATACATTTTCCGCGCAAAAGTTTTAGGCAGCCCAAAACTTTCTGAGCGGATGAAACGTCAATAAACGTATGCTGGACGGATAGAGAGGAAGCCAAACGGAGGCAGTGAGTACATTGCGTTTTCGAATGGATGGCAAGGTTTTTTGTCCATTTTACATCCTCTTTGCATCCATTGGTTCAGTGTGACATGGGCTTTAAGGAGCTATTAGACCTGATCTTAGAACCACTGAACCTAAGCTTTCAAAGCTCCTGTAGCACAGAGAATTACCAGAGTACTGGAAAAGGGTTGATGTGGTTCCAATTTCCAAGAAGGATGAAAAAGTGGATCCATGAATATGCAGTCAAATCAGCCTGATATCAATACCTGAGAAGATCCTGGAAAAGATAATCCAGCAGCACATTTGTGAGCACCTATTAATGAGACAATGACTAGAAGCCAACATGGGTTTTTCAAAAATATATGATGCCAGACAAACCTTATTGCCTTTGACAAAGTGACTAAATTAGAGATTCAAGATAATGCTGTGGACATGGTATATTTAGACTTCAACAAGGCATTTGACAAAGTAGACCTCAGCCTACATCTTGGTAAAATAGAATATTGTGGGACAGGCAGTACCACCACCAGATGGATTCCCAAATGGCAACCACACTCAGTCCTCAATCGAACAGCATCGACATGGAGGGAAGTATGCAATGGGACACCTCAAGGCTCTGCTTAGGCCCACTACTCTTCAACATCTTCATAAATGATGTAGATGAGGGAATAGAAGGGAAACTCATCAAATTTGCAGATGATACAAGCCAGGGGAAATTGTTAACACTTTAACTTAAGATAAGATATGAGATGAGATCACACACACACACCAACACACACACATACACACACCAACACACACACACATATAGAGTTCACAAGGTTGATATTTTGGCAGGGGTCTTCAAACTTTACAGCTTTAAGAGTTGTGGATTTCAACTCCCAGAATTCCTCTTCCAGTCATGTTAGCTCAGGAATTAGTTAGAAAATTAGTTAGCTCAGGGAGTTGAAGTCCACAAGTCTTAAACTTGCCAAGTTTGAAGACCCTTGTTCTATGGTATAAAGCTATTATGAAATTGAATTGTTCTGCTTCAGATACTGAGAAGCCTCCTCTCAGAAGCCAGCAAAGAAAACCAGCCATTGAGAGGATGCATCGTGCCCCAGACAATACTGTGGACCCTGGTCAAGCATCGCTTATATACTAGGTCCTGGATAGAAGGAAATGAACTTCTTTTCTGCCATTGTCACCACTAACTGCACAGCCTTCCTGTCGAAACACACAGAATAATACAATATGACAAGATGCTTTCAATCATCCCTCTATAGAAAGTGAATTGAAGGAACTAGGTATGTCTTGTCTAACAAAGAGAAGGACTAGGCTGATATGGTAGCAGTCTTCTAGTACTTGAGGGGCTATCACAGAAAGAAGAGGCTGCAAATTTGTGAGCACCTAGAAACGCACAAAGTCATCATTAGAAGCCAGCATAGGTTTGTTAAAAATAGATCATCTCTTGTTTCTGTCTTTGATAAAAAGTAATCCTAGATAAAAAGCAAGAGGTTTGATGGGCTAATATAACTCAGGAACATTCAATGAAATGGCTCCCCCAGTTTCTGTGTACATAGACACAGTAATATGAAAATTTTCCAAAGATCCCTGGTTTCAAAAAATAACCAATATTGAAGAAATGTATTCTACAACTTTCCTTTCAAGGACATGTATTCCTATGACTAGAGTTGCCTTAAATAATCATTATTAAGATGCCTATTGTTCCATATGAACATACTTCTAATAGTCTATTCCTACTGGTCAAGAAATACTAGAAATACTCATTGGTACCTGTCTCGACACTGATTGGCCGATAATAGCTAACTTATGATTGGCCAACTCAGCGGCGAGAAAAACAAGTAGCCATCATTGGCCACTAGCTGCGAGCAGCCTCTCTATAAAAAGAGCTGCCATGGCTCCTGGTTCAGACGGACTTTCTGCACTAAATAAAAGAGGTGAAGTTACGCTGGTTTCCGGTCTCATTCTTCGCGAACACAACACTGGCGACAAGGGTGGGATATTGAGAGAGGAGACCAGTCAAGCACGTGGCATCGAGAACTGAGCAGACGAAATGGCCGGAACCAACTCGCCACCTGCACCATTCAACCTAGCAACAGAGGACTGGGAATCCTACTTCGATAGATTCCTCATGTTCCTGGAAAGCAACGATTTGCAAGGAATCTCAGAAAATCGGAAAAGAGCTGTGTTCCTGATGCACTGTGGGCCCACAGTATTCAAGATGGCCAAGGCACTCGCAAAACCAGAAGATGTGAAACAGATGGCCTGGCCAGACCTAGAAAAGCTGTTGAAGGCTCACTACACACTGACTGTCTCCAGTCTTATTCAGAGACACAAATTTTACAAACGGAACCAGAGAGAAGGTGAGAGCATCGCAGACTTCATAGCGGCTCTCAGGGACATTGGAGGGGCATGCAAATTTCTTAACATGGACGAAGCCATGAGGGATCGCGTGGTCCTCGGACTAAGAGACCTCACCCTACAAAGCTGGTTGCTAACCCGGCCGAAGATTACGGTTACTGAGGCTATTGCTGAAACCACGGTGGCAGAAGCAACTAAAAAATCAGTGGCCAAAATGCAGCAGATGAATGCGAATTCATCCAAAACTCCGATCGAAATGAGCCAGGGCTCAGAAAAGAAGGCAGAGAGTGCACACAAAACCACCACATACTATGCCGAGAGTGGATTGTCCAGAATTGACGATGATGATGATGAGGAGATCCACAGACTCCAGGCTGAACAAGATTGATGGCTGAAGAAAGGTCGTAAATTGGGGTTTCAGTGCGCCGGGTGCGGAGGAGACCACCGCATTCTGAGTGCTGGTTCTTAGATGCTGTGTGCTGGTACTGCGAGAAACGGGGTCACATCGCAAGGGTATGCCGAAACTGCAAGAGCACAGCCCACGACGTAGAGACAACACACCCCCAAGAATTAAAGATAGACAAACGTGGAGCCGTGAGAGTCACGAAAGCAAAGGCAAGCAGCTAAACGAGAACTATAGAAAAGAAGAAACACACCAAACCATCATCATCGGGCACTCTAATGCAACAAATGGCCAAAAAGTACATGTGGCAGTCTGGATCGAGGGCCAAGAATGTAAAATGGAGGTAGATTCCGGATTGTACCTATCCATGGTGTCATGGGATATCATTAAAAAACTAGTACTGCATATTGGCAGAGCTGAACTAGAACACCAATTGCTAATCCTAAAGGATTACCAGGGAAACAGAATACCAGTAGTCGGACTCGGATATTTCCAAATAACTTTCAAAGAACACAAGAAAATCTTGCTGCTAACCATCTTGGACCAAAACTATTGGGACTCAAGTGGTTCGAACTTCTAGGAATCGGAATGACCGGCATTAACAGCATTGCTGACACAGACTGGGAAAAGAACCTGATGAGGGAGTTGCAGGACGTCTTTGATGGAAAATTAGGCAAGTACCGAGGGTCCCCTATTTCATTTAATTTAGATCCAACAATAGCTCCAATTAGGCTGAAGGCGAGGCAAGTCCTCTTCGCACTAAAACCAAAGATTGATGAGGAACTTAACAAACTAATAGCACAAGGTATTTTGGAACCCATTGACCACGCCAAATGGGAGACCCCAATTGTGACCCCAGTTAAACTGGATGGGTCCGTGAGAATCTGTGGGGACTACAAGGCTATTCTGAACCATGCACTACAACAAAGCGCGTATCCTGTTCCGGTAGTGCAATACTTACTACACTCATTGGGGAGAGGCAAGGTCTTCGCAAAGCTCGACGTTGCCCAAGCATACCAACAATTACCAGTCGACCCCGAAACAGCAGAGGTGCAAACGATCGTGACTCATAGAGGAGCTTCAAATGCAAAAGGCTGCAATTTGGAGTCAGCGTAGCCCCAGGCGTGTTCCAAAGCCTAATGGAGCAATTATTACAGGGGATAAAAGGAGTAGTCCCATACTTTGATGATGTGCTAGTGTCAGCTAGCGATGAGAGACAACTAGAAACACGTCTCAGAGTGGTCTTACAAAGGTTCCAGAAGGCGGGACTCAAGGTAAAAAAAGGAAAGTGCCAATTAGCCACCTCAAAAGTCGAATTCCTGGGGTATCACATCGACAAAGAGGGCATCCACCCCACAGAGAAAAAAATTAAAGCAATCAAAGAAGTGCCTAGACCAAAAAACAAGGTAGAGTTGCAAGCATTCTTGGGACTTATCAATTTTTATAACGTTTTTCTGCCACAGAAGGCAATGATGGTGGAACCACTACATAGGCTTTTGGACAAGGCAGCCACCTGGACCTGGGGACGACGTGAAGAGGGTAAAAGACCCAGGCTTGAAGAGGGTAAAAGCGTTCCAGAGGGTAAAAGACCTAATCACTTCTGACTCGGTATTAATGCAATACAGCGAGACACTACCATTAATAGTCACCTGCGATGCATCACCGTTCGGCGTCGGAGCCGTACTTAGCCATATCCTGCCTGATGGGAGAGAAGCACCGATCATGTTCTACTCCAAAACACTCTCAAAAACTGAACGTAACTACAGTCAATTGGACATAGAGGCATTAGCAGCAATATCCAGTGTCAAACGGTTCCATGAATACCTTTACAGTAGGACTTTTACCCTTGTTACAGACCACAAACCTCTATTGGGAATACTAGCTGGGAACAGAGCCACCCCAAATATACTATCCCCTAGAATGACAAGGTGGTCCGAGTTCCTGGCAGCCTACAATTATAAACTGATTCACTGACCCGGCAAAGACATTTCCCACGCCGATGTGTTAAGCCGTACTCCCCTACCAGAACTAGGAACTGATCTGGCACCAACCACATCCACCCTACTGATTGAGACATTGTCAAACCTACCCATAACCACAGCGGACATTGCGAGATTCACGGCAAGAGACAAAACCTTGACACAAGTCTTAAACTGGGTAGGAAAAGGGTGGCCAGAAAAGGTACTCAGCATGCTGCATGAAGGCCACCCGGGCATTGTACGAATGAAATCCCTGGCCAGGAGTTATGTATGGTGGCCAGGGATGGACAAGGATATTGGGAAATGGGTTGAAATCTGCGGGAAATGCCAAAAATCCCAACCTGCACCCCCTTCAGCACCTATACTAGACTGGGAAACACCGAGGGGCCCCTGGTCATGAATCCATATAGATTTCACGGGTCCAACAAAAGGATATACATTTTTAATCATAGTAGACGCTTACTCCAATTGGCTAGAGGTAAGCATCATGAACTCGACCACCACAGAAGCAGTTATTAAACAACTACAGAAACTATTCACCACACATGGGTTACCGGACTTGTTCGTCTCAGATAACAGCCCACAGTTTACTGCAGTAACGTTTGAAAAATTCCTCACTGAACATGGCATAAGGCATGCTTTGACAGCACCGGGTCAACCGGCCATGAACAGCAAGATGGAACACATGGTCCGGTATACCAAAGAAACTTTAGCCAAATTAGACTCAGGGGATATTCAAGAAAAAATGCTCACCATACAACACATAACAACGAGTGCAACTACAAATAAAAGCCCGGCAGAATTACAAATGGGCAGAAAATTAATATTACAATTAGATAGGTTACTAATAGGTGTACCAATATACACCTCTGAAAAACCAACCGACTCCTCCAGCAGATACCGCGCATTCGAACCAGGAAACTTTGTATATGCAAAAAATTTCACTGGACACCCATTGTGGGTACCGACGAAAATAACTCAAATAACAGGACCTCAGTCCTATAGACTAGACACAGACAATGGCAGAACCTGGAGGAGACACATTGATCAGTTACGATCATGAACACGCACCACTGACACACCCAGACACGAAGACCAACACACACACACACCAGAAACAGCACAAACACGACACAAAAATATTAATAGACCAACCAGAGAGGGGGGAGACCCCTTAAACACAAATCGGGGGGAGGGGGAAACCCTCCGGCAGAGCAAAAAACCCCACAAAATCAAAATATACACAATAAACAACATTCACAAATAAATTCAGACAAAAACAATGACCTACCCGCAGAAGTCTTTGGCGAAGAGGAGCAGGAGGCACTAGAAGACCTAGATGCCGCTCCGGAAGGGAGCAGCCGAGCTGACTCTACCAGTCCGAGGAGGCCAGGCAGGAGCAGCATGGCTGACTCCACCTCTCAGGAGGTTTCACAGAGAAGGACGGGAGAAACAGCGATCCCGTCCGAACCCGTTGAAGACAATGATACAACTAAACTGCGCAGGTCAACTAGGCAACCTAAAAGCCCCGCCTACTTACATGACTATATACGGTAGGACCATACCAAGAGGGCAGGGGTGTTCCATATTAACATACTTCTAATAGTCTATTCCTATTGGTCAAGAAATACTAGAAGCTCATTGGTTCCTGTCTCGACGCTGATTGGCCGATAATAGCTAACCTATGATTGGCCAACTCAGCGGCGGGAAAAACAAGTAGCCATCATTGACCACTAGCCGCGAGCAGCCTCTCTATAAAAAGAGCTGCCGCGGCTCCTGGTTCAGACAGACTTTCTGCACTAAATAAAAGAGCTGAAGTTACGCTCGTCTCCAGTCTCATTCTTCACGAACACAACACCTGGGGTATATCTTAGGAGAAAGTTCATGAAATGAAGACCACGGAATGCACCTTAGAAAGTCATATGAGCAACAAGAGTCTTATTTTTATGCCTGCAAGATATGTCAATAAGTCAAGGAGCACATCTTGATTGAGAGATCTAAAGAGGAAAGGTTCCTCATTAAAATTCACTAGGCTTTGCATCAATTGCATCTGCATATTTAATCACAAGATGTTTTGTCCCAAAGATCATGGAATTGGGTATATCTAGTTTAATGGAAAGAAGGACTAGGGGTGACACAATAGCAGGATTCCAATATCTCAGGGGCTGCCACAAAGAAAATGGAATCCAGCTATTCCCCAAAGCACCAGAAAGGCAGGATAAGAAGCAAAGGATGGATACTAATCAAGGAAAGAAGCAACTTAGAAATAAGGAGAAATTTACTAACAATTAGAAGAATTAAATCAGTGGAACAACTTGCCTCCAAAGTTGTGGGTACTCCAACACAGGAGGTTTTTAAGAAGAGTGATGGAGTTGAGAGATATAATTTTGGCATCACCGAGCAAAATCTTTCAGGAGAATGGGAGAACCGCCACAGGACTGGAAAAAAACCAATATGATTCAATCTTCAAGAAAGGGGAGAATGGATCCATGAAGATATAGACTACAGGTTGATATCAATTCCTGTGAAAATTCCAGAAAAGATAACCAAGCTGCAAATTTGTGAGCATCTAGAAATGAACAAAGTCATCACTAGAAGCCAGCATAGGTGTGTTAAAAACAGATCACCCCTTGTTTCTATCTTTGATTATGTGACTAAATTAGTGGATCGAGAAAATGGTGTGACTATAGTTCACTTAGAGTTCACTTAATGTTTGACAAAGTAGACCACAGCCTACTATTGCATACTAGAAGGTTGAGCTCATGTTTAGATGTTTAATTTGTTTAGTTTTAGAGTTTTAACATGACTTAATTTGTTGTTTTAAGTTTTTATTGGGAGCTGCCCAGAGTTGGTTAGACAGGGAATAATATAAATGTTTTAAATGAATACAAGTAAACAAGAATCCAGATCATCCAAACAAGAAAGACTAAGATTTAGGATTTTAATGAGGACAGTTGTTTGGAATTCATAAAGAGACAAACCAGACCCCAATTTACACTAATGAGCTGGAGCTCTCTCATTAGAAGACAAACTACATACATCTGTTAAAACAAATATAATCTTATTCTGTCCTGACCTATAAAGCAAAGACAGCTTTTATCTTGCAGTTTAGGAACTTTGGAAGTTATCAATTAATCCATACAGCAAAAGAATAAAGAGCTTTCTATATTTCAGTCTGCAATGGTTTGGTAAACCGGTTTGGTAAACCATTAGCATCATTTAAAAGAGAAAATTAAGTCAAATTAAAATACAAAAAGCTATCTTAGTTAGCAAGTACAGCAATGCTACAATGTCCATGTTGTTGAGACTACAAAGTCCATGTTGTGTGACCTTCACAACCCACTGAATTTATGGACCTTTTCTGCAGCCAGGAGCCCTCCAAGATGCAGTAGAAGGAATAATTTGTCTACTGACATTTAGCAGGAATGAAAGGGAATTCATTATTTTAAAGTTCAGGCAGGCTCAATACACTAGTCCTGTTTCCAAAATACAAATAATCCAACATTTCCTATCCCAGTCAATTCACCCATCTCTGGCAACACAAAATCCAAGCTGATCTTCAGGAAGATATTCCTTTAGTCTTCTCAGATCCTGCAAAAAAGGAATAGAAAGCTGTCCCTATTAGTATTGAGGCATGTAGCCTCACATTTGAGCTCAACCTTTTCCAAAGAATTACAGTAGATGGAACCTTAGGCACCAAGTTTTGCACTTCTAAAATGAGATCTGGGCGCAATGAGTAACCAGACAAGTAACAGTAACCAGACAAATTTTGCTTTACAGCCCTCTCTAAGCAGTTACAGAATCAGCATTTTGCCCCCAATAATCTGGGGGGTTTTATTTTTATTTATACATTTTTCTTTAACATATATAATTATTTAATAGACAGTGTATTGTCTGGGTGATTTTACATACACATAATAATAGTAGTAATAATATTCTTTACTTGTATATAATTGTTAGATCGCGGGAAAGAGACTCTAGACCAGTGTGACTTTTCAGCTCTTTATTAGTTATTCCGATCTGTGCTGGACCTCGGAGCCACGGCAGCCCTTTAAATAGGGATTGCTCGCGGCTTGCTGGCCAATGACGGCTCTCTGAATACCCGCGATCGGCCTGGCCAATCGTGGTTGATTCAGAGTAAGCCAATCACAGCGTTTCCTTCAACCAATCAGTTCGTAGTGTTTCTGGACCAATCGGATTGGGGTATTTCGAGTATGTTAATATCGAACACCCCTCCCCTCTTGGTTCAGTCCAACCTACATAACGTAGTCCCGTAAATAGGCGGGGCTTTTAATGTTTCTAGTTGACCTGCGCGGTTCAGTTGTGGCGTTGTCTTCGACTGGTTCGGACGGGACCCTTGTTGCTCCTGTCCTTCTCGATGGAACCACCTGGAAGGGTGAGTCAGGCCTATTGCCGCAACTCTCACCTGGTTTATCCAAGCTGGTCGAGTTGTCGGTTCTGCTGCTCCCTCCTGGTCTTTCCAGGCTGGTCGAGCTAGCTTGGCTGCTTGTTTCTAGTTGAGGTTTCTAGTTTCTCGATCGCTGCCGGTTTCCTTCTGCCGGAGTTGTCTGTCGGTGAGTAGACTTGGTTTATTTTTCTGCCCATTGTTATTGTTTGGGGTTGTTCAGGTTGTTGTTGTTTCCCAGAGGGGTTTTCTCCTCCGTTTTGGTTATTGTTCTGGGTTTTTCCCCCTCCTCTGGTTTTTTTTATTAGTGTCTATTAATGGTGTTTGTGCGTTTTTCGTGTTGTCGGTGATTGTTCTCAACCTCAGTTGGTCGATGTGCCGTTTCCAGCTTCTTCCAACTTCCGTCTCTAACCAATACGACCGGGGGGTGGTTACCTGGGTGATTTTGGCTGGTATCCAGAGTGGGTCCCCTGTAAAAATTTTAGCATACACTGTGTCTCCCGGTGCAAATATTCGGTATTTATTAGATGAGTTTGGTGGTTTCTTGGGGTTATATGTTGGGTGCAGTCTGTCTAGTTGTGACCGTAATTTCCTGCCCATGAGTAGCTCTGCTGGGCTTTTGTTGGTGGTAGTGCTGGGTGTTATGTGTTGTATCATGAGCATCTTATTTATTTTGTCGTGTATGTTGCAGGTGTTCATCTTTTCTAACGTGTCTTTTGTGTAGCAAACCATTCGTTCCGCCCGCCCATTCGCCACCGGGTGAGCAGGCGCTGTTAATGCATGCTGTATACCCTGTT
Source organism: Laticauda colubrina (assembly GCA_015471245.1). Lineage (NCBI taxonomy): Eukaryota > Metazoa > Chordata > Lepidosauria > Squamata > Elapidae > Laticauda > Laticauda colubrina. The sequence goes on along the minus strand of BLBF01000022.1, from coordinate 2,906,944 downwards.
CAGCAAGAAATTTTTCAAATGGCAACGCCATGAATTGCAGGCCATTGTCTGACACTAGTAAGTCCAGTAGTCCATGGGTGGCAAACAGTTCTGTTAGTTTTTTTATGATGGCCTCTGTGGTGGTGGATTTCATGACGCTTACTTCCAGCCAATTCGAGTAAATGTTGACCGTTATTAGGAATGTGTGTCCTTTTGTGGGTCCAGCAAAATCTATATGGACCCTTGACCACGGTCCCCTGGGGGTCTCCCATTCTAAGTGAAGGGCGGAAGGGGGGTTTGGTCTGGCTTTCTGGCATTTTTCACATGTTGCCACCCAAGTCTCAATGTTTTTGTCCATCCCTGGCCACCAAGCGTAGCTCCTGTCCAGGGCTTTCATTCTGACTATGCCTGGGTGTCCCTCATGCAGCATAGCCAGTACTCTTGTTCATAATATCTCTGGAACCACCACTCTGTTCCCCCATAATATGCAACCCCTTTGTGTAAAAAGTTCAGTCTGACGGTTCCGGAAAGATTTAAATTGTTCGCTGCCATCGGTTTCCAGCCACCCTTTCTCCACCCAGTTCAAACCTCACGCCAGTTGCCCGTCTTTCATAGTCTCTCTGGCAATGTCTGACACAGTCAAGGATGGGTTGGGTAGTATTTCTATCTGTAATATAGACGTGATGGGTGCCGGGTTGTCTTCCTGGTCGGGTAGGGGGGAGCGGCTCAGTGCGTCTGCATGTGAGATGCTTTTTCCTGGTCGGTGTATTAGTTGATAGTTGTAGGCAGCAAACCATTTTATTTTGTGGTCTCGGAGCTTCCTTTATGTTTTTAACTTTCTTCTCAGTGGGGTGGATTCCGTTTTTGGCAACCAGGTACCCCAGGAACTCTACTTTTTCTGTGCATAGTTGGCACTTCTCTTTTTTTACTTTTAGTCCTGTATCTTTAAATTTTTGCAGGACTTCTCTAAGTTGGCTCCCCAATTGATTTTTGTTCTTCGCTGACACTAGGACATCATTGAAGTAGGGCACCACCCCTTTTATTCCTTGCAATAGTCACTCTATTAGACTTGGGGCCACGCTGACTCCAAACTGGAGCCTCTTGCACTGGAATGCCCCCCAGTGGGTCACGATGGTTTGCGCCTCAGCAGTCTTGGTGTCAACTGGCAGCTGCTGGTATGCCTGCGCCAGGTCAAGCTTTGCAAAAACTTTTCCTCCCCCCAGTGAGTGTAGGAGGTGCTTTACTACCAGAATGGGGTAAGCACTCTGCTGCAGCGCATGGTTGATGGTGGCCTTGTAGTCACCACAGATTCTCACTGACTCGTCCAGTTTTATCGGGGTGACTATTGGGGTTTCCCACCGTGCGTGGTCTATCGGCTCCAGGACCCCTTGGGTGATGAATTTGTCTAATTGCTCATCTATTTTAGGCTTGAGGGCGAATGGGACTCGCCTCGGTTTTAGGTGGATCGGGGCAATATTTGGGTTCAAGTTGAACGATATTGGGGACCCCCGGTACTTGCCCAGTTCACTGTTGAAGACCTCCTGGAAGTCCTTCATTATATTCTCCTCCCAGTCCGTTTCATCAATGTGGTTGATGCCAGTCACCTCGATCCCTAATGGCGTGAACCATTAGGAACCATTCCAGTCCCAGCAGGCTTGGGCGGTCTTTATCCACAATGGTCAGTGGAAGTACCTCTGCATGTCCTTTGAACTTTATGTGAAAATGTCCGATTCCGACCATGGGGATCTGGTTCCCCTGGTAATCTTTTAAGGTCAGTCTCTGGTTTTCCAGCTCTCGTCTGCGTATGCTGGGTACCAGATGCTTGATTGTTTTCCAGGGGACCATGGAGAGGTAGGATCCGGAATCCACCTCCATGTTACACTGCTGGCCTTCAATGCTGACCAGCACATGCACTTTTTGGGCATCGGTTGTGTTCGAGTGCCCAATGGTGACCATCTGGTGGGTCTCCTCCTTCCAGCGGTTTTCGCTGAGCCGCTTGTTCCTGTCTTTGTGGCTCCACCGGTTCTCTGCATGCCAGTCTCTGGTTCTGGGGAGGGTGCTGTCGTGTCGCCTCAGGCTGTAAGTCCTCTTGTTTCGGCAGACTTTTGTGATGTGCCCCCTTTTGTAACAGTTTCGGCATATGGCATCTAGGAACTGGCAATCTGAACGGGAGTGGTTTCCTCCACACCCGGCGCACTGAAACCCCGACTTACAACCTCTCCGCTCCCGTTGGTCTCATTCCGACTGAAGTCTGTGGATCTCTTCCTCCTCCTCATCGTCGGTCTTGGAAGGGGAATCGACGTTTCCGTGGTGTGTGGTCATTGTCTTCTGGCCTTCTGGGGCTGGGTTGGCTCCTGTTTTCATCTGCCGCATTTTGGCCGCTGACTTTTTCGTGGCTGGCTGCGGTGGCTTTGGCAATGGCTTCGGTGACTGTGATGGCTGCTTGCTCCATCAGTCGGCTCTGGAGCATGGGGTCTCTTAATCCGAGAACCACGTGGTCTCTCATAGCTTCGTCCATGTTGGAGAATCCGCACGCACCCCCGATGTTCCTTAGGGCCGCCACGAAGTCTCTGATACTTTCACCTTCCTTCTGATCCCTCCTATAAAACTCGTGCCTTCGGATGATATTGGGCACGGCCGGTGCATAATGGTTCCTTAGCAGCTGGTCCAGGTCTGCCCATGCCATCTCCTTCACATCTTGGAGTCTGGTCAATGCCTTGGCCATCTTGAACACTGCAGGCCTGCTGTGTGTCAGGAACACGGCTCTCTTCCTATGATCGTTGGCATCCTTCAGTTGCTCTCGAGGAACATGAGGTATTGATCGATATACAATTCCCAGTCCTTGGCTGCCTGATCGAATGGTGCGGGTGGCAAGTTGCTGCCGGCCATCTCGTCGGTTGTTCAGCTCTGGTTGCCACGTGCTCGACTGTTCTTTTCTCAGAATCCCACCTTCGTCGCCAGTGTTAGATTGCGGGAAAGAGACTCGAGACCAGTGTGACTTTTCAGCTCTTTATTAGTTGTTCGGATCTGTGCTGGATCTCGGAGCCGCGGCAGCCCTTTAAATAGGGATTGCTCACGGCTTGCTGGCCAATGACGGCTCTCTGAATACCCGCGATTGGCCTGGCCAATCGCGGTTGATTCAGAGTAAGCCAATCACAGCATTTCCTTCAACCAATCAGTTCATAGTGTTTCTGGACCAATCGGATTGGGGTATTTTGAGTATGCTAATATAGAACAATAATAGTATCCTTCCAGCTTTTAATTTCAATCTTTATTATCTAACCATTGATAAAACAAATCCATTGATAAAACAGATCCTGCAAAAAAGGAATAGAAAGCTGTCCCTATTAGTATTGAGGCATGTAGCCTCACATTTGAGCTCAACCTTTTCCAAAGAGTTTCAGTAGTTGGAACCTTAGGCACCAAGTTTTGCACTTCTAAAATGAGATCTGGGCGCAATGAGTAACCAAATTTGATAAGAAATTGCCTCCAGCAGATCTCCAGTTGCTAACTGAGTAAGTTTGCTTTGGACTCCAAGGGCTCTCTCTAATTATTTTTAAGCAAGTTCCTTCATAAGGGAGCATATTCTCTCCTACCCAGAGTTAATTTAGATTCAGCAAGGAAACTGAAGGCTTTAAAGGTTCCTCAAACTATTACATCGTTGTCACATCTTGTCAGGGTTTGTATCAACTTTCCGCCACCTAAATAATTAGGTTCCTTCCAGATAAGACTGAAGATAAAGTGTTTGAGTTACAATGGAGAGAAAAAGACTCAAATTATCAACTCCAGGTTTAGCAAAGAGACTGACTTCTTTACGAAGACTGTCTTGAGAGCAGCTGGATCAGAGCTATTACTCCAATAGGCTTGTTTTAGGTTCTGTAATCTCCGGAGAATGTCAGTTTGTTCTTCCTTTGAAAGTTGTCTTAATACATTTTTCTCTAAAAGATCATCATAGTTGTTGAACTGAATTAATGGTGGTATTTTACCGGTTCGGCCCAGTTTTGCCAAGCCAGTAGTGGCAATGAGCAATGGACACCAAACCAGTTCTCTCTGCCTCTCTGCTGTTGGGCCTACCTGCCTACCCAGACTCCCATACTCACCTTTATCCTCTGCTTTTGAAGCACAGCTGCTTTGTGTGGCACAACAGAATACTGCACAGCTGCTGCTGAAATGACCAGTGCAGGCTTGCAGGAGGTAAGTTGGAATGACTCTGCGCCTGCGCAAATGCCTCTGTGCCTATGCAAAGTGCACATTTGGGGTGTGCACACATGCAAAGTGTGTGCACATATGCAAAGCATGCCTACCAAACCACCTCCACCAAACTGGTGGTACAACTTTTTGAATCCCACCACTGAACTGAACCTCCCCCAGCATTCTAAGAAAGGCTAGGGCATTTTCCACTAATTCTTGGGAATATTGTAGGTGAAAAATGGTTACAAATCAAAGTTACTTGCATTTCATTTTTTTTTCATTTATCATCTTTCACTGTGAGAAGATAGAAGAAGCTGTATGTCATTCAGTTTTCCAATAACCACCAAAGAAATCCACCTTCAAACTTATTCTTTCCAGGAAATCACAATTTCTAAAATAGAAGAGTTTGACTTTGAGTTGTATTTCAAAGTGTGGAAGAATAGATGGATACTACAAGTAGTCTTCAATGTATGTACACAATTGGGACTGAAATTTCCACCACTAAACAATGCTATCGTGATTGACAATGTCCGATGATGGATATGGAGGAGGAGGAGGAGGAGGAGGGGGAGGAGGAGGAGGAGGAGGAGGAGGGGGAGGAAGAAGAAGAAGAAGAAGAAGAAGAAGGAGAAGGAGAAGGAGAAGGAGAAGGAGAAGGAGAAGGAGAAGGAGAAGGAGAAGAAGAAGAAGAAGAAGAAGAAGAAGAAGAAGAAGAAGAAGAAGAAGAAGAAGAAGAAGAAGAAGAAGAAGAAGAAGAAGAAGAAGAAGAAGAAGAAGAAGAAGAAGAAGAAGAAGAAGAAGAAGAAGAAGAAGAAATAATGCAGTTATAAAGAGAGGCATCACATGATGCATTGCTTAGTAGGTACAACCCTGTAGTCCTGGGTGGCATCATTAACCAACAATGAGTTGTTAAGCAAAAACCCACTCCAATCCCGGATGAACTTGGTTCATCCAAGTCCTGAGCCTCAGTAAGATAAGACACTGCCTTCAATTTCCACCACCCATCTATTCCTTTCCGCCCATCTTGCCTCTTTTGGTCACCTTGCATTTTGCCTTGTGGGGCAAAAAGTAGCCCCAGAGCTGAGCTCACATAGCTCTGGGGCTGCTTATCATGTCTCAGGATGCAGCAGCTGCTTCAGCCCGTCCCAGCTGCAGTGGTCCTTACCACCCTCCACTCTGAGATGCCTGCCACCTTGTGCTCCGCTACCCCAGCTGACCTCGACCATAGTATTGGTCCCACTGTGGACAAGCTTCCTGGCCTGGCTGAAGGATGGACAGGACTGTACTTTGACTAGGAAAAAATAGCAATAGTACTTAGACTTATATACCACTTTACTGTGCTTTACAGCCCTCTCTAAGCAGTTACAGAGTCAGCATTTTGCCCCCAATAATCTGGGGTTTTTTATTTATTTTTATTTATACATTTTTCTTTAACATATATAATTATTTAATAGACAGTGTATTGTTTGGGTGATTTTACATATACATAATAATAGTAGAAATAATATTCTTTACTTGTATATAATAGTATTCTTCCAGCTTCTAATTTCAATCTTTATTATCTAACCATTGATAAAACAAATCCCAAGTTAAAAAAATTCTGTTTCTTCTTTATACTTTATCTTTGAAATGTTAACCTATCCATTTCTGCACAATCTAATTTTTGATGTTATATTTTATCTGAAAGAGTTTCCTCATTTTTCCAGTGCTGTGGGTAATTTAGGTCCTCATTTCACCCATGTCAGAAGGATGGAAGGCTGAGTCAAACTTGAGCCTGGTGGGATTTTAACTGTCAAATTGCAGTAAGTCAGCAGACTGCAGTACTGCCTCTAATCACTGCGCCACTGCAGCTCAAAAGCCAAAAATAGACTCAGAAACAAGGCACCAAAAAGCCTCTTTACTTTTTTTAATCACAACGCAAAATAGCTTTTTGCTGTCACGGTTCTGGGGCTGGTTACATAACTACATATTTGACTGTTATATTTATATTGACTGTTCCCTAGTATGATTATTGTACCCTGTGACTATTATTAAGTGTTGTACCTTATGACTCTTGACTCTTGATGAATGTATCTTTTATTTTATGTACACTGAGAACATTTGCACCAAGACAAATTCCTTGTGTGTCCAATCACACCTGGCCAATAAAGAATTCTATTCTATTCTATTCTATTCTATTCTATTCTATTCTATTCTATTCTATTCTATTCTATTGGAGCACTGCAATGACCATAATTTAGGGCATAGGTGTAAGTCCCTTCTTCAGTTCCACTGCAACTTTGAATGGTTGATGAATGAATGATCCTAAGTTGAACACTACCTGTACCAGTGGTGGTATGAACCGGTTTGGACTGGTTCACCTGAACTGGTAGTAAAAAAATCCCTCTGAAGATCAGCTAAGAGGAGGAAAAAAGCCTCAGCTGAGAGGAGAAAGAAGAGAAAAGCGCAGGATCGGCCCTCCCATCTTCTCCTGAGCTTTTCTCTTCTTTATCCTCTCAACTGATTGGCGCTGCAGGCCTCAGCTAGTGTAGGAAAAGCTGCGTGCACATTAGGTGATCACCAAACCAGTTGTGGAACAGGTAGGTTCTCACTGCTGATCTGTACATAAAATGATTTTCCCCCTGTCCTTAAGTTCCATTTTTTGTTAGTCATAATGTCCAGACAGATTTATCTTTCTTCATTCCTTTAGCAATTATTACAGAATTTACTTCAGTACTCTGCACAAAGCAAAATATTTTGACATGATTGTATCTTTTGTTAAGATTCTACATTTTGTTTTTTAAAAAACCCATAAAAATTAATTAGGCAGCATAAGTAATGATGCCAAAGCAATCAGAAGTGAATTCTCATCATTGTGCAAATGTAAGCTAAATGAAAAGGTCTTTCCTTCTCATCAAAAGGTGAGCAGTGAAAAAAAAGTAATCTCTAATCTCTTTGGGAAGAGAAATTCATTCACAAGTGGCGGCACTGACAAGCTGTCTGTCTACAAACTTTATTTGTGTGATCAAGAATCTAATTTTTCATTTTTGTACAGTCTATACATTGTCAGGTAATGTAAGCTTGCGAGAATTAATCCAAATTCCTCCCAATTCCCATTCAGTCACCACTTGCATTGGAAATATGCCAATCATTTTAAATCGGTTTCAGAATTATGGGCATTTGTTTATTATTCTGTTCTATCAAATTCCCTGTACATTATTTTTGTGCTGTCACAAAATACAACTGTTCCTAATAAATGCTGTTGTATAGAACTTTCTGAAGAAATGCAATTTTATCCATAATGTGCACAGAACTTTCTGAATAAATGCAACTATTTGTAATGTGTGAGTATGTAATTTTCTTAATTATATCTTTTTAGCAACAGAATAATACATAAATGCACATTTTCCTTGAATATATGCTGCTTTGTGCTGAACACTAGACCTGAGAATGGTTTTAAACAATACGTCCTGTACATGATTGCCACCTCTGCACTGACAGGCTTGTATTGATGAATTAATCCATTTCACTAAAACAAATCTTTAGTGGATACCCTTCACATTTATTATTTGAACAAGCAAATTTAAAAAAGAATTAAATTCTCTAGCTACAGAGTTTATACATGATGTTTTCAGAATGTTTGTCCCTAAATTTACACTGGCACTTCTTTTAGCTATATAGTTAGTCCTCAACTTACAACTGAGCCCAAAATTTATGTTGTTAAATAAAATATCTGTTAAATAGGTTTTGCCTGATTTTATGACTTTTCTTGCCACAGTTGTTAAGTTGAGTCACTGCAGTTGGTAAGTTAGTAACATGGTTGTTAAGTGAAACTGGTTTCCCCATTGACTTTTCTTGTCAGAAGATCGCAAAAGGGAATAACATAACCCCTGGACAATGCAACTGTCATAAAAATGAGTCAGTTGGCAAGCGTACGAATTTTGATCATGTGACTATTAAATAAGTCTTTATTGATTAGCCCTTGGGCCATATCAAAGTGCAAAGTTCCAGCAACAATTTGTTACTAAAATTTAATAAAAGCAATTCAAAATGAAATTCGATAAAATACTATTTAAAATGATAAAATACAATTTAAAATGGAATCTAGACAAAATACGATTTAAGATGAAATAGTAATAAAATACAATTCAAAATAAAATTGTAATAATGTACAATAATTTAAGATATAGATAAAATATAATAACATTATATTTCGGAGTTGCCCTTGCAATCTACCCCAATCAATCCCACATATGCAGATCTCAACTGAATCATTTTGTTTAAATACTGTGCTACTTTAAATATTATTTTCAAGTTCTGGCCAGACATAAGGTCAGTTATTTTGATATGGGTATCCCAATGGGTCATTTGTCTGATATATAGACCAAGATACCTGTCTCTCATCCTCTTATACAGGCAACAGTCAAAAAGGATGTGAGCCAGGTCCTCTACCTCTGCCGCTCCGCAAATGTAGAAATGCTCATTGTACGGTATTGCATGAAATCTCCCGTATCTAACCATTGGGTCAAGCTGTTCAAATTTTGATCTTGTGAATATCTCCCTAAGATGTTTTGGGAGTTGTGACTTCAAGTAGCTATCTACTTGGAAGTACATTTGTATTTACTCAACCATTTCAAGTTACCTACCTTAAGCCCATGTCACACTGAACCAACGGATACAAAGAGGATGTAAAATGGACAAAAAACCTTGCCATCCATTCGAAAATGCGATGTACTCACTGCCTCCGTTTGGCTTCCTCTCTATCCGTCCAGCATCCGTTTATGGACGTTTCATCCGCTCCAAAAGTTTTGGGCTGCCTAAAACTTTTGCGCGGAAAATGTATCCAGTTCATCCGTTACGCATCCGCTACGCATCCGCTACGCATCCGCTACGCATCTGTTACGCATCCGTTACGCATCCGCTATATCCGCTAGGCATCCACTACGCATCCACGCAACTCCATCCGCCCGGACATGGGGAGGAAGCGGAACGGACGCAGAACGGATGCCCAGCGGATGCAGAACGGAAACAAAGCATTTAAAACAGAAAAAACGTTCGCAGAGGGGACCTATCTCGGATATTAAGGATGTCTAGAGGATGCCTAGAGGAAAACCTATACTGCCTATAAAAAGGGGGAGCAACTCGCCTGCATCTCACTTTCAGAACAGCAGCCCAGCGGTGCAGACCTCTGCAGCCTTCATATAGCTCTTCCTCTTCCACAGCATCCAGTCATGTCCACCGTGGATTGTAACAAAGTCCTTTTGGCAGCCACCATCGTTCTGCAACAGCTACAACAGCTACCAATCCACCATCACCCAAGACTAGGCATGCATGTCCCCAACTATCTCAATTCAAACTACAACTGGCCTTAAATGCAAGCTACTCAATTCAAGAAGCCTTGTAAATAAAGGCTTTCTCCTCTTATTAAACACGGCTAAATTCGACATCATATTTGTCTGTGAAACATGGCTCAACGCATCTCTCCCTGACTACATTACCTCAGTAAGAGACTATCATGTTTACCAATCCAATCGTAAAATCCGTAGAGGAGGTGGTGTTGCTATCTTTTAAAAAAAGTCCTTATATCTACAAAACATCCAAGTTACCAAGAGCTTTCTCTTCCTGAGACCATTATCTGTGAACTGATCTTAAATATCACATTTCGGTTCTTACTATGTTACAGAGCCCCTGATTATGACATCGAACATGTAAACAAGCTAAATACACTTCGAACATGGGCAGCATCCTGCCCACATGCTTTCTTGGTGACTTCAATCTACCTAATATTAACTGGACCCTAAACGAATGTACAACTGAACCCATACATACAACCTTCTACAATGCTGTAACAAATCTGGGACTGGAACAACTAGCAACCAACAATATTAGTCTTAACAACTGCCTCGATCTCATCTTCTGCAATAGTTTGAATTCAATTTATGGAATACAAATTAAAGAACCCTTTTCCAACAGCGACCACAACATGATTGACTTTTGTCTCAACATACACAACAAAATCTCCAATTATAACTTCAAAAAAGGCAACTATAATCTTATAATCAACAATCTCTCTTCCCTTTATTGGCAATTTCTACTCATTGGATGCAATACTGTAGAAGACCATTACAACATATTCTTACTAAAAATAAAGAGAGCCATCAAACTATATGTACCCATAACAACTCCAAAAACCAGGAAAAACAGATTACCCATAACAATAAGGAAGCTTCAATCCAAAAAGAGATCACTTTGGTGAAAAAAAAAATCTGGTCACATTGCCAACTTCAAAAGCCATTACAAAAATCTATGTCACCAGATAAAAACTGAATGCACTAATTATCACATTAAACAAGAGGAAAACCTTCTACACACAAATTCCATCAGTGCTTTCTACACTTTTGAAAACAACAAACTAAAAGACTTAAGGTCCATCCCACCCCTGAAAGAACCTAATGACAAAGACTGCAACAACGACACCATCAAAGCAAACCTCTTTAACACATTCTTTGGCTCAGTATTTGTAAACAGCAATGGATCAAGCCCAGTACTTCCTAGTCGAACCACAGACAACTACAATGATCTAATACATATCGATTTTACAGAAGAAATGTTGAAAAAGCACTGTGCAATCTAAAACCATCCCTATCTACTGGACTGGACGGAATATGTGCCTACTTCTTAAAAAAGCTATCCACTGCCATAGCCGAACCTCTAAGCATAATCTTTGAAAAATCTTTCAGGACCAGCTCCTTGCCAAAACTATGGTCACAAGCCACAATTATCCCCATCTTCAAAAAGGGAGACCCCAACCTAGTTGAAAATTATAGACAAATCTCCTTATGCTGCATCACATGTAAAGTCATGGAATCAATTATTAACCAATCCATCATCCTCCACTTAGAGACAAACAACTTTCTAATAAACAATTTGGTTTCAGAAAAAAACTATCCTGTAATCTTCAACTCTTACACTGCAAAAACATATGGACTACACAACTCGATCAGGGCAAAGCAAAGACACAATCTACATAGACTTCTGTAAAGCCTTTGATTCAGTGGTACATGATAAAATACTCCTAAAACTAAAATCTTACGGTATCTTTGGACACCTGCATAACTGGATAGAAACATTCATGTCAAAGAGACAACAAATGGTCAAAATTGGGAGCATCCTATCAAACTCTGTACCTGTCAACAGTGGTGTCCCCCAAGGCAGTGTTCTAGGACCAACACTCTTCATACTCTACATAAATGACCTCTGTGATCATATTAAGAGAACTGTGTTCTCTTTGCTGATGATGTAAAGCTATTCAACACCACAGACAATACTGTTACCCTCCCAAAAGACCTTGACTATGTATCAGAATGGTCAATCAAATGGCAACTTCAAATCTCAACCAATAAATGCTCTGTCTTACATACTGGCAGAAAAAATCGGAAAATAAAATACAAGCTAAATAGTCAAAATTAACCAAACCAAACTTAACTGCAGAAAATACGACTTCAGCAACAGAGTGGTCAATGTTTGGAATACTTTACCTGACTCTTTACCTGACTCTCTTCCCCAAACCCCAAAAACTTTAACCTTAGATTGTTTACTATTGACCTCACCTCCTTCCTAAGAGGCCTGTAGAAGGCGTGCTTAAGCATACCAATCGTGCCTACCGTCCCTGCCCTATTGTTTTTTATTTTTCTTATAAGTATCTAATGTATTCAAAACTATATTTATTCTTATCCCTGCATCTTGTAAGCGATTGACAAATCCAATAAAATGTAAAATGTAAAAAAAAATGGAAATATGCAATTCAAAATAGATAATTTACATTTCTTCCCAGCAGAAGAGATTTCAGTTGAAGTATATTTGGTGCTTACTGTCTCAGTATCACCTGTTTCAAATTATGAGCTTAAAAAAGTCTCTGATATGTATGAATGTGCGAAAGACAGATTATTATGCATAAGCAAATCAAGCGAATGGGCTTGAGTGCTAGGAATGTTTAGTGCAAATATGTTAAAGGTTGGTGGCCAAATGTGATAATGTATATGATGGAAGTAAAATTATGTGTAAGAATAAATGAAATGCTTAATGAATAATTCCACTTAGAGTGGAGAGTAAATTAAGGAAGCATGTTGTCCATTTAGTTGCAGAGAAATGTATAAGTAAACACACTAAAACAGAAATATACTCTTTGAGGACATGAAGATATGTATACTTTTGCACGTAGACTACCATATCCCATGTTTTTGCCTGAGAAATCAGAGGATTTGCTACAAATGGTATTTAGTTTATTAACATGCAACAAGGAACATCTATCTGAAAATTAATACACCAAAAACCAAGGTAGTTGTGTTTAACAAAGGAACAGGATGAATAATTGAAAATATATGTGAATAGTGAGAAGCTGGAGGAAATAGATGAATTTTACTCAATGGAATTTTTACTAAAGATGGCAATATGGATATAATTTTTTTTTAAGAAGCGAAAATGCTGTATGGGTAGTACTTGGTGTACTGAAGGAATGACTGTCAAAAGTCATGAAAGTAGTTTCCGTCAGAGGTAATATTCAGCAGGTTCTGACCAATTCTGGAGAACCGGTAGCAGAAATTTTGAGTAGTTCAGAGAACCAGAAAATATCACCTCTTACTGGAGATTTTACAGTATCCTTCACCTGCCACGCCCACCAAGCCATGCCTACAGAACCAGTCGTAAAAACATTTGAATCCTACCACTGGTTTCCGCCTATTTTGTTGCATGGCAGTGAGAACTGGGTGTGCCAGAAGATAATGCAATGGAAATGACTTATTCTTTCATGTATGTGTTAAAACAAGAAAAAATAGTGGCAAGAATGAACAAGTGCTGAATAAATGTAATGGAAGAGTGATCAGTGCTAAAGGCAGTTTCAGTTTATCTGAAGAAAAGTTCAGAAGGAAAGACTGGGAGAGTTGTGGTTGCATGGTTGATGAGATCCCTGGAAGCAAAGACACAAAAATGCTCCCAAAGGTGCTTTTCAGGAGGCAACTGGACTTTCTTGTTTTTTCTTTGAAGACATTTCACTTCTTAATCAAGAAGATTCTTTAGCTCTGACAGGATAGTGGGGAAGTGTTCTGACCCAAACCTTGTTCCAAGAAAACAAACACGAAACAGAGGTAACAGAAAAACCTTTTAATGATTCTTTATGAATTACCTTCCTTCATGGTTAAAAGGCTGTTTCAAATTAATTATCTCTGATAAAAACAAGCCTTGCCAAGGTGGTGCAAGGCTGCCAAGAACACTAGATAAAGTGACTAAGAAAGATTTCAAACACAAAGAGTCTCCAAACACCAACCAAGATATTCCGAATGTCCACAAGGCTTGAGTGCAAAAACTTATTTGCTTCCTGCAAAGAACTCCAGTTTCTTAGCTGGCTTTTATCTCTTGAGGGAGGGACCATTATCTTGCAGCCTTACTCCCAAGTTGCCCATGCTGCTACAGCTGCTCTTTCCTTTGAGCAGCCCTGCATGCACGCAGTAGGCTCCTCGGGAACCTCTTCATCATTGCTGCCAGCCTCCACAATCTCTGAAGGCAGCATTCTGCTCCCTGATGGTCCTGGCCCCATCCCTTCATCACACGCAGGCCCTTCATCTGAGTCCTCACTTTCCAAAACCTCAGCCGTCCACACCTACTGCCAGGGAAGGATTTATATCAATTTTAGACAGCTGGTTATTTGCGTCTTTTTAGGGGGTCACACTCGAAGGTTTATCTGTGTCCTCAGTGTCACCTGAGTAGTATTTTCTGGTTGCTATAGTCTGCAAATATTTTCTCTGAAACTCCATTGCTACTCCCACACCATTCAAAGGCTCTTTATCTCAAATTGTATAGCTAAAAATCTGTAGAGATTCTCAGTCATCCAGGTCAAGGGTTCCAACTGTCTGCAAGGAATATAAATCCTTCCATTCTCCACTATTATGTCAGAGCTGAAGAAGCTTCCTGGATGAGAAGCGAAACGTCTTCAAAGAAAAAACAAGAAAGTTGCCTCCTGAAAAAGCACCTTTGCATGACCTGGATGACTGAATCTCTACAGACTTAAAGAAACAAAAAGTTTAAAAAACAAAAGGTAATGAATAGATCAAGTGGAAGAAAAGATAGTGTGTAAGGACAGAAAGATACAGAGACTGAACAATATTAGTGAGAAGTACATTCTACTAAATGTTCTTATCTTATTTCTTTAATTCTTTGGCAAATTATTGATTACTTCTTTGTATACTATACATAAGAGAAAGAAAATAGTATGATAGGACTGCATATATTTAACCTTAGAAAGGGATTAAACCAGTGGTAGGATTCAAAAAAATTTACTATCGGCTTGGTGGGCATGGCCTGGCTTGGTAGATGAGGCTTGGTGGGCGTGGCAGGGGAAGGATACTATAAAATCTCCATTCCCACCTCACTCCAGGGGAAGGTTACTGCAAAATCCCATTCCCTCCCCGCCCTACTAACCTGCTTTCCAGCTCCGTTCTCCTGTGCAGGGTAACCAGACCCAGCCTATCAGCTGGGTGCAGAGAATAGATTGGGGGCAGGGCCAATCAGAGGTGGTATTTTCTGGTTCTTCAAACTACTCAAAATTTCCACTATCAGTTCTCCAGAACTGGTAAGAACCTGCTGAATACCCACCTCTGGATTAAATTGTGTGCAGGGGTGGCATTCTACTAGTTTGCACCTATTCACTAGAACTGGTTGTTAATACTGTAAGCAGTCTGGAGAACCGGTTGTTAGAAGAAATTACTGGCCTAATCCTGTAAGGAAGGCAGGAAGGAAACATTCTGGGGTTGCTTACAGAAACTGCCTCTCCATTCACCCTTATTTCATTCTTGGCAGGACTGAACTTCTTGTCTCAGGAACTTCTCTGGAGTTTTTTTTCCCCTCCTTTGCTGGTACTTTGCTTGTGTGGAGTGACCAAAGTTACAATGGCACTGAAAAAAGTGACTTACGACCATTTTTCAAACTTATGACTGTTGCATCATCCCCACAGTCACAAGAGGCCAGGCGAGGAGATGCATGCCTCGATGTGAGTGATGTTGAGTTGGCCATGCCCACCCAGTCACATGACCACCAAGCCACACCCACCACCTAAGCCACACCCACAGAACTGGTTGCTAAAAATTTTGAATCCCACCCCTGACTGTGTGGTATTGAAGCAGTGGAAAAAGAGCTTATAAAGCACATTTCATGTAAAGCATATAAAACACATTTTATATTTAGTATAGGTCAACAAGTCTTATTTAGCAAAGGTCACAGCTTCCCGTTACCTTGCCTAACATAACACTGTGTAACCCCCAAAACTGCTGAACTCAGGAACTTGAATTAACCATTTTACTGTAAACAAGGGTGAACATGGAAAATAACTGGTGGTGTAAGATAACTGAGTAACCAAAAATATACTTGTAATCAAAAATTTCCTCTTTATACTTCCTCTATAGAAATACAAAAATGTATAACATTTGGTCCATATTGGTAAAATGTAAAATTGTAACGCCCAGGTCTGCACTGAGGTCATACTGAGTATAAAAATGTTGTCTTAGGAAGAAAGGGGGATTCAGAATTTGATATGTTAATGCTCTGAACCTTGTGCACAAATAAACCTGTGTTCTCCAACCTTTCGTGGTCTTGTGTCCTGATTTGGAAGAAAGATTTGCTGCAACAGTATCACTGGTTTGCTAGTCAGGCGTTAGCAATGGGATGAAAATAGAGTTCTGCAAACTGGGAGATTTTCAGTAATGTTCCTACAAAGTGGGGGATGTTCAGTCATGATTTTTCTGTGGTTTTAAATATTCTGTAGCTGAGCCAGAAATAAATCAGTTTAGTAATTGAACGCAGTTAGCAGTGAGGGATCCCTGAGGACCAGAGCTGCTTTTAAACCCACACAAAGTTCCTGTGTGAAAATGCCTAGTGTTGATGAAAATGAGATTATGAGGTGGTGTTTTTTTTTTTTGCTCTTTTAGAATACATAGTCCGCAATCACCATAAGCATCTTCTGCATAATCTTTTCATAACAAATAATTGCAGGCGTTTATTTGCAGGAGGAAAAAAAAATACAAGCTCCCCTTATTGAAAACCATTTAGTATTTTCTTGTTATGCTGCTTGCCTTTTCTTCCTCCTCTTCTCGTCTTTTTTAAATTCATCTTTCAACTAACTGACAGGATGTGTTGTTTAGCATTTATATTGAACTTCATCTCCGAACCACATCATAAACATTAGCGAATTTAATCCAAGGAGCATTGTGTAGGTTGTTGTAGGGAGCGAAGACTGAGGTTGAAAAAATGTCTGACAGTTCTGAAATTGGAATGGATGGCTGAGAAGTCCACCCACCTCGGAGAAAGGAACTCGTTTACTTTTAGATTTCTTTCTCATCCTATCTCTTTTGTGTGTACAAACATTGGGGGCTTCCTACACTGCACTCCTGGAACCAGGCCCTAAACTGAAGATTGGGAAATGCTGAAATATCCAAGGTAAAATCACCCAAAAGGAACAGCTCTGACTGTCTCCAGGCATTATTTCATTATTCAGGCAATGATCTGCAGGTTGAGCTCACTAATCCCTCAATCAGCATTTACACATCAAGTCTATTGTGCAGTTTGATACATTGCCCAGAGGGTGGGCTTGATGCTGTCAGTTGGGAAAAAAACAAAACCTGAGCAACAGGGAGAGATCACTGTTCATCATATCAGTCTCAGCACGTTTGTGGACAAGGGAGAAAAAGCCCACTCCTCCTGTCTTATTATGCTAAGCAATGCCATTTACATTTCTTTTTGAATTCATTCTTGCATTTACATCAGGGACCCCCAACCTTTTTGTGGCTTAGTGAATGTGTTGGAAGCAAGTTGCAGGTGCTCTTGAAAATTGGCTGCTGGGAGAAGCAGCAGTTGCTTCTAAGGACAGTTAGAAACCATTCCTTTTCCAGAAGATAAACCTCCAGAGGAGGTTGATTCTTGCCACTGCACCCTAACTCCCTAAATTGAGCTGTTGTATTTTCCATTTTTATTTTTTAGAGATCTAGGGATTGGAGTTAAGTCGGATACTGGTGTTTTCTTCTCAGCATAATAAACAGCCTCCGTGTTTTCCTTCTTGAAAAAAATAGATGGATGTTTGAAAATGCATCACTTTTTGCTTCTGTGGTACAGCTCAACTTTCCTAAACTGAGGCATAATAAAAAAAAAACCTTCAAACTGCAAAGATCTTTTCCAAGATGCTGGGAATGGTGGGAGTTGTGAATAACTGGCATGCTTTGTGCAATGATATCACTATATGCATAATGCCATTTGTTCCCTCTGTTAATTAGAGGGCCCACTCATCCAGGTTGAGGGTACTAGCCTGAGTGGGAAAAAAATGTTTGTGAGGGATGTTTCAACTAACATTACAGTAATGCTAAATGAAGACTCAAACAAGTCCCAGGTATACAGGTTTTCTTGAGCAACTACATTAAAGCAGTGTTTGTCAACCTTGGCAACTGGAAGATATGTGGACAACTGACAGAATTTCCCAAGCAGCAGGCCAGTGGTGGTATACAATTTTTTTTTACTACCGGTTCTGTGGGTGTGAACTTGGTGGGTGTGGTGTGGCTTGGTGTGTGTGGTATGGCTGGGTGCAAGTGGTAGGGGAAGGATATTGTAAAATCTCCATTCCAGTGGTGGGATTCAAAAAATTTTATGACCAGTTCTGTGGGCATGACTTGTTGGGCAGGGCTTGGTGGGCGTGACAGGGGAAGGATACTGCAAAATCCCATTCCCTCCCCACTCCACCGCTTTCCTCCACCATTCTCCTGTGCAGGACAACAAAAGAAGGCCCAGCCAATCAGCTGGGAGTCAGGAGGCAGAGAATAGATGGGGGCAAGGCCAGTCAGAGGTTGTATTTGCTGGTTCTCTGAACTACTCAAAATCTCCTCTACCGGTTCTCCAGAACTGGCCAGAATCTGCTGAATACCACCCCTGCTCCATTTCCACCACTCTCCAGGGGAAAGATACTGTAAAATTCCCATTCTCTCCCCACCCCACTAACCTGCTTTCCAGCTCCGTTCTCCTGTGCAGGGGAACAAAAGGAGACCCAGCCAATCAGCTGGGACTCGGGAGGCAGAGAATAGATGGGGGTGGGGCCAGTCAGAGGTGAAATTTGCCGGTTCTCCGAACTACTCAAAATTTCCACTACTGGTTCTCCAGAACTGGCTGAATACCACCTCTGCAGCAGGCCATTCCACATATGCTGCTTCCTATATGTTGCTGCCTATATGTTACAGCTGCTATCATCTTACTGAAAACAGTTGGAAGGAACATTGATGGTCTTCTAGTTCACCTGCTGCTTAAGCAGAAGATCCTATACCACGGGTGTCAAACTCACAGTGTCATGGCGGCATCAAGTGATGTATCAGGATTTTCCCCCCTTTTCTAAACTGAGCGTGAACGTGGCTAGTGCATGACACATCCGGCCCTTGGACCGGGAGTTTGATAGCCCTGCTCGATACCATTCCAGAGAAATAACTGTCCTGTCTCTTCTTAAAAATCTCTATTGATGGATCACCCACCACTCGGAGGCAAGCCATTCCATTAATTGCTCTTGCTGTCAGAAAATGTCTCCTTAGCTGGAGGTAGGTGTTCTCTATTTGATAAATTTCCATCTGATCGTTGTCCTGCCCCCACCATTGCTTTGGATTAGGCTTAAATTGTTTTCCCCATCCATGGAATCCTTCCTAAGCTCTAAGTTTGTTGAAATCAGCTCTCTTAAAGTCTAAGACTCTTAATTCTATTACTTGTGCCAGAATTATACCAAATTCCAACAACTTCAACATTTCATCCCTACTAGAAAGTTATATATATATATATATATATATATATATATATATATGGATCTTTGGTTATTCGGGTTTTCTCCCGCGTAGAATTGGAAGTATCTAGGCAACGTTTCGATGAAGTCTCATTCATCATCTTCAGGCTTGTTTCTTCAGCTCTGTGCTTCTCAGAGTAATGTGAGCTTGCAGCTGCTTCTTCCTTTTAACTGCTAGTGGGGGTGTGACTTGATTGGGTGGGGGTTTGGCTGTGTTCTGATTGGTAGGGGGGTTGGCTGTGTTCTGATTGGCTGGGGGTGTGTTCTGCTTAGGTGGGGGCTTGGTTGTGCTCAGGTTAGTCTTAGTT
>BLBF01000022.1:2863553-2887629 GCA_015471245.1 Laticauda colubrina | reverse complement strand
TTTAAAGTCAATTTCATGTCCTGTGGCTTTGAGGTGTTGGACCAGGGTGTGTGTGTGTGTGTGTGTGTGTGTGCGCTGTTTAGCTTCCTTCGGGTATTATCCCACGTCATTGTAGTTCTGTTAAAGTTGTAGCAACGTTACATTCAAATTTCTAGGTTCTACTATATCACATGACCTAAAATGGACACCTAACATCAAAAATGTCATCAAAAAAGCATAATAAAGAATGTTCTTTCTGTGCCAACTCAGAAAGCTCAAACTGCCCAAAGAGCTGCTGATTCAGTTCTACAGAGGAATTATTGAGTCTGTCATCTGCACCTCTCTAACTGTCTGGTTTGGTTCTGCAACCCAACAAGACAGACACAGAATTTAGAGGATAATTAGGACTGCAGAAAAAACAGTTACTACCCACGTGCCTTCCATGGAGGACCTGTTTACTGCATAAGTCAAAAAGTGGGCTGTGAATATTTTTACAGACCCCTTATATCCCGGACATAAACTCCTTTTTCAACCTTCCTGTTTCAACTCCTTCCCTCAAAACGATGCTATAGAACAGTGGTCCCCAGCCTTTTTTGTACCAGGGACCGGTTTCACGATTATTCATTCTTCCATGGATCGGTACCTGAGTAACGTGAGACTCCACCGCCATCGGGATAGCTCTTCGTTCGAAGCCGCCCCCCCCCTAAGGCGCGAGGATTCCTTCAGCACCCAAACACCACTTTCCAACCGAAAACCCAGAAGCACTTTCCAACCGAAAACCCAGAAGCAACCGAAAACCCGGAAGCGCCGTCAAAACAAGATGGCGGCATCCAAGCTTTGTGGCCCAGTACAAAATGATCCACGGACCGCTACTGGTCCAGGGACTGGTGGTTGGGGACCCCTGCTATAGAGCACCGCACACCAGAACAACTAAACACAAGAACAGTTTTTTCTCCAAACACCATCACTCTGCTAAACAAATAATTCCCTCAACACTGTCCAACTATTTACAAAGTCTGCGCTACTATTACTATTAATCTTCTCATCACTCATCACCCATCCCCTCCCACTTGTGACTATATGACTGTAACTTTGTCACTTGTATCCTTATGATTTAAGTTGACTGTTTCCTAGTATGATTTGATTGCTGATTGTACCCTATGACTATTATTAAGTGTTGTACATTACGATTCTTGACTCTTAATGAATGTATCTTTTCTTTTATGTATACTGAGAGTATTTACACCACAACAAATTCCTTGTGTGTCCAATCACACTTTGCCAATAAAATATTCTGTTCTGTTCTGTTCTGTTCTGTTCTATTCTATTCTATTCTATTCTATTCTATTCTATTCTATTCTATTCTATTCTATTCTATTCTATTCTATTCTATTCCATTCCATTCCATTCCATTCCATTCCATTCTATTAAGTCCTTTATAGCTATCCTCTGGTACTCTACTCTATCTTTTGGATGACAAAGTTCATCGGGAATCTTTTTTTTTATCTCCCACTTGATGCAGAGTTTGTCTCCTAACTGATGTCAGAGTAGTTGAAGTCCCCCTATTAACTGTTGTGCCATTTTTCCTATATACTTTAGTTAACTGATTAGCAAAAAGTTCATCTATTTCGTTAATTTGGCTGGGCGGCCTGTAGTATACAATCTAAGGCAATGTCATTCTTTTTTCCCTTTTATATTGACCCAAATGCATTCAAAATGGTTTTCACCATTGTTCTGCTGTATTTAACCATAGAGATGCAGTTATTTCTAATTAGGGTCTAATTTGGATCCATATATTTTTTAAATATATAATTGAGTAACATAAATAACTTTTTATTTACAAAAGGACAGCCTATTGCCTTTTTTATATATAAAATTTAGTTGCTGCATTCTTTTCATTTTTTGTATGGGGGAGGCCTTGCTTTCTCTTGTAATAGTTTCCCCCTCCCTTTGTTGTTTTATTAAATTAATCAGTACAGAAACAGGTGACTTTTCTTCCTCTGATATTCCTGCAGTCAGACATTTTGGAATGAAACTTGCAATATATCCCATTTTCTCTTTGCTCAAGGTGCTCAGTCTTCTTCATTAAAACTTTTCAGCATTTAGATTTTCCCTTCTTCAGTGTTTATGGAAAGATTTCCTTAGCACTGAAAAATTGGTTGAAAAGCCAAACGGTTATTCTTAGCCTTTACTAATATTTATCATAGGCAAGGCTTAATAGAGTCGTGCATCACTTTGGATTGAAGAGCAAAACAATGTTCAGAATTTGTATGGGTGTGCATGCAAATGTGTTTGCAACTTCTTAAACTACCTGTAAGTATATTTCCCAGGCACTCTACTGCACCAATGGAAATCAGCTTCATGATGGATGATTGTTGTGGCCTATCCGCCACTGGCCCCTCCAGCAGCAAATCAGAGAAGGAGGGGGGGGCATGAAAGTCAGAATCAGTATCAAGGCAACCAAAGAGTTCTGATGAGGAAGAAGGAGTGGAGCTGCCAGGGAGAGAGAGAGAGAAAGAGAGATAGAGGCGGAGCCTGAGCCATCTGTCAGCCCTTGGATGGAGAGTCAACAGCCCCCCCCCCCCCCCCCCGGTCTGGAGGTGGCTGATGAGGAAGAGGAGGAACAGCTGCTTCCAGTGCCTGAAAGATAAGATTGCATATGTACAACCAGGGAAAAATCTTTATGCCGGTCCAGGGAAGAAAGGAACTGGCTATGGGTATCCAAATCTCATCATAGATAAACCATACACACATTCAGTTGAATTATCTGACATAGGAAGAATAAATTTTAAGAAAATATCTGAAGAACATCGCTATCTGATGAAAGGTGGACCATTCAAGCTAAATCTTTATCCCCGAGAATATTTCAGTACAAATCCTTACCATGATGAAGGGCCCGTTCCTCCACCAAAAAGGCAACTTGAAAAAGTACCCATTCCACATCCTTTTAAGGCAAGTTCTCCAACTAAAAAGCCAGGAGGGATGAAAACAGGCACATTTGATCCATTTCCAACTCATTCTACAGATCCATATGGCGTTAGAATGCCCAGAGCTTCCACAATTGATAAACAAGGAAAGTATTTCACCCCAGTCCTGGTACTAAAAGCAGACCAGTAAGAAGTATTATGGCCTTAAACATTGAAAAAAAAAACATGTGGATGCGTAGAAGGCAGAGGAGAGGAGAGCAGTGGAAATCTGTGGGCCAATCCTTGGGAAGAAAGAGCCACCACTGCTAGCAAAGCCCCACCCTAAGCTCTGGGGATAAAAAGGCAGGAGGCGGAGAGAGATGTGGCAGACAACTATTCATCTTCCAGATGGCTGGACTTGCTAGCCTGTGGTGAGAGAGAAACTTTTTGCCAGGGCTGTCGGCCCTCCTAATTAAAGGAATCTTTGAGTTCACTTCAGAGGGTTTGTCGTGTTAGGGAAGAAGGTCATTATGGAAAGACATAATGTTTCAGAGTTGCAGATAGATTCTTCATGTGCGCCCTGCACCTCCTCTTCTTTGAATTATAAATTCTGCATGCCCTTATTAATTAAGACAATAAATCTACTATTCAATTGCTGATTATTCCCAGCAGATTAATTCAAATCAAATGAAAGTAGACTTAATTTACTAACTGTGATTTATAAGAAAATTTAGCCAGAAAAAAAAAACATGCAAGGCCAATTTTCAAACAAAATGAATCTTCTTCCCTGGCGCTCCATTGCAGCTCTCAGCTGAACATTTATAATTTTTTCTAAATGTACTTCATTAACAGTTTTAAATATGAACTCTTAGATTCTGGCCAATTTGGGATTTAAAACCAGCAGAGTGCAAAATTTGAGGAGTCTGGGGAAGCCTGGATTTAAGTGCTAATTTAACCTATGTTTCTCACCATCTCTTAATTTTGTCAGTCTTTAAGGACTATTACAAAGGGTCATGTTGGCACCTCTTGTTTCAAGCTCCTTGGGAATTACTGTAAATATAACATCAGACTAAACTGAAGTAGTAGAGCCCTTTTTAATGGGCATATCAGCAAGAGACACATGGGATTTGGGACTGTTCTACAGGACTTGACTGGAAAAGCTGAAAGATACAATTTGTTCACATTTTATTACTTTCAACATGTGTATTTTTAACTGGAAGACAACTGCTATGACACAAAAAGAATCACACCTATGTTCCTTCTGGCATCTCAGAAAGCTATAAAATATGATGGGATGATAACCATTTGCTCCCTAGCTAGCAGAGTTAAGTAATGGATGCATTGCATTTGTGGAATTGAAATGAGCTCATTTTTATGCAGCCTCCACCCACCCACACGCAGAACACTTCAAATTAGCCATTAAAAATGTGCTTTAAATGTTGCAACTAAAACTCAAGTGGTGCAGGCTGATAGGAGTGGGGGAAAGGGAGGGTTTTTCGTCATGCCCATGTTGGAGACTGAGTCTGAGGGAGAGGAGGAACAGCCAACAGGGAGTGGAAGTGTAACTCAGGAGGTTGTGGAGGAGGCTGGGGAAGGGCAGAGGCCGCTGAGCAGTCAGGGGAGGACCCAGGCCCATCCCCTCTCCATCCTAGAGCACACAGGGAGGAGAGGATAAAGGAGAGACATGGTCTACTTGGGAGGAGAGGGCCATGATCCTCTTCATGGGTTGCAGGTGTGAGATCTGCATAAAAGGTTGGACCTGCGTGCTAACAGATGCTGGAGACAAATTAGTGTTTTATTTCTAAAGAAGGTTTATCTTGGTTGGCGTTCTTCCAACGGACTGTTCCTGGTTATCTTCCTGAAGTTGGTCTGTCGTGGAACTTTATTCAATGTGGTTTGTTTTTGGTTTTTACTTCGTTATCGACTCTTTGAATTTGAACTGTCTTTCTTTCCTTTGAAATATTATTTTGAAAATAGTTTACTCCTCCACTGTGAACAATTAAACAGTGAAGCCAAGTTGAAGGCATTAAAGGACCTTTATTTACATTTTGGTGTTTGTTATATATATGGCACACTTCAGGTCATCACAGGAGGGGGAGATATCAAGTGACCAGTGGTTTTTCCAGACATACTATGTGGTCTCTTTGAGCTAAAAAGAAAAAATGTTGGGGTGGCAACTAGCATAGAGATATTTCAGTGACCAGAAAGCATTTTAACTAACAAACAGCAGACCTGTCAGAGTTAATGCTTGAAATGGAATTTTGATTTCAATCTTTAGCAAAAATAAAAAAGAAAGCAGGGTCTCCAAATTCAGATAAAATGGTACCTTGGTATTCATCATTAATTGGTTCCGGGAGGCATGGTAAATACAAAAAACAATGAGTATCAAAAATATTTTTCCCATGAGGAATAATGTAATGGGTCACAAGGCAAACAACACTGACAAGTTCTAGCTTGTGCATTGAATACCAAACAAGCAATGAGTTACAGGGACAAATTTTTCACGTCAAAATGCGCTGAATACCAAATTTCATGAGTTTCAAAGCAGTTGAGTACAAAGGCACCACTGCATTTGGAACGCGCTTTTGTCTGGACCGAAAGAGAAACAGCTCACTACTCTGAACTGTGTAGAGTAGAGCTGCATAGAAATGTTAATAAAATAAATAAATAAAAATTTCTGTGATCCAAAGTGTCAGAAGAAAAATCTTATTTCACTCTGCAGGATATTTAGAAAAAGAAGAATTCAAGATGTAATTATACTGAGCATAAATTTGCTTCAGAGATGCAGTCCAACACAGTGCAAAGTGTGGTCATTGACTTAAAATGAACTATTCTACAATAAATCAATTATAATGTGTGTGTGTTTGTGTGTGTTTTGCCTGTGTGACAAAATGCATGTAAATGCTTTCTTGGGAAATTGCTGACAGTAAATTCTGAGGAAACCTAACATATTTTAAACTGAGTTTTTTAATAGGATTGCAGGTGGTAGGGTATGTAGGTGGAGTAACAGCAGGAGCATGTAAGTGTTGCCAGGCAACACATATTTTTGTTCCAGGAAAAAAAAAAGTTATTGTGTCAAGAAGAGTAAACTCAGTGCATTAGGAGAAAAAATGGAGAACTAAAGACAGTCTTGTGAAAAGCAGAGCCCATGGACACAGTGAAATGAAGAGCCAGTAAATAAATTGGCTCTTCATAATTCCTCTATAGACAAGTAGAGGACTTGAGATTTCCCATAAATGCTCTGAACAGTTGCTTCTCTCAAGGATTTAGAGACTGCAAGACAAGGGTCTTATCCTGGCCAATCCAACACTGCTTATCTCCAGGGGCTGCTTAAGGATAGTCCATATCTAATCCACCATAGCTTTTTTATACAACAAATGTGTCAAACCTTTTGCACTGTTTATTCTTTTCCCTTGACTGACAACGGGCCACACAGTTTATGGGTTGTAATTTTAGTATAGTTAGACCATGTATAATTGACAGACTTGGTTTTATCATAGATTTTAGTTGTTATTTATTATTTTATACTGGAATTTTTAATTGTATATTTACTGAGTGTTTTTATTTGTTCTGATCTTTGGTCTATGACTGTAATAGACTGAATTGAATTGAAAGATAGCAATTTCCATTGGGTTTAGAACTCAGGGAGATGATAAATAGTCATCTACAATCAAACTGTCCTTTTTTTAAGGACACTGGATCTGCAAATTTCTGTCATGCCCCTGTCGGAGTCTGAATCGGAGGAGGAAGATGAACAGCTGACAGGGAGTGTGGCTCCACTGGCTGTGGAGGAAACTGGGGAAGGGCAAAGTCCAGCTGGGAAGAGCAGCGGAGAGATAGAACAATGGAGAGGGAGTTCAGAGGAAGACCCAGGCCCAGTCCCTCTTCATCCTAGGGCACGCAGGGAGGAACAGAGAAGAAAGCAATGTGGGCTGCGTGGCTTACAGGGGAAGAAAGGGCCTGATTCCCTTCATTAGTCACAGATGGGAAGAGAGTTTAAAAGAAACGCATGCTGAGTGTGGCAGCTTCTGGGAGCAAACATGAGTTTATCTTGTGTTGACTTTGCTTATTTGTGTTTCTGGCATCTTCCCAACCATGTTTAATTATTGCCGTGCCTTCATGTCTGGAATTCTTGGTCCTGCCCTGTCAGATAAATTATCTCATTTTGCCTTGATTGGACTTATATTTACAAGTTTTGTTGACCACGTTTTGGACTTGATTCTCTTCAGCCAAAGGCTGTTCTTGGGAGAGTTTTTCTCCAGCCAGAAGGTAACCAGGACATTGGGGGCAAATTTGGAGCTAAAAAAGTGACTCCTACTGATTATCTGACTGTATTGCCTTTGTGCCACACCCAGGGTCATCACAACTTCCTTTTCTAGCCACTTTCATAAATTCCTTGCTATCTGCTTTTCTGTTATTAGGAATATTTAAAGCACTGGGTGAGTTTCCTTCATTCCTTCAACTTGGATAGTGAAATGGGTGGTGCCTAAATATGATTAATAAATAAAAAAGGTTCTTAGCAAAGTAAGTTTAAGGATTAAAAAAATATGTTGGAATAAACAACAAAAGAATGATTAGAATTTTTATTTTGAAAGTTACAAACAGACTAAGGATCCAGATGGATTTGAAATAAGATTTTGTAATTGACTGTAAACATTCTTCCTACGGGAAAACGTTTTTGTTTTGTTTTGTTTTGTTTTTAAATGATAGAATGGGGCTTTGAAAGTTGGTCAATAAAGAGAAGCAGAAAGGACAAAAGGATTACAATAAAAGAACACTTAAATTTGTTAAATGTTAACATATTGAAGGATATTTTTGAACAATGGACCAGGAAGTTAATTTTAAAAGTGTTTGCCTCTGTAGACAGATTGTGTTTTTAAAAAGTTATACAAAAGAAGCAATGTTTATTAAACAATATTAAGAGAGTGGATATGGGAAAATATCCTAACTGAATATACAAATGAAATCACCTGATAACTTAATAATTAAAACAGATATACAAATAATAAATCAGAAGAGTGACCTAGATAACTTATCTATAACAGATTTAAAAAAGAGACTTGTTAAAGCTTTGAAGAGTTTTGTGAGAAGGAACAAAGAAAAATGAAAAGAAATCAAGTTTTAGGACTATGAAGATTCTGTCATCCAAGTCATGGTTGTCCCAACAGTACTTTTTCAAGAGGCAACTGGACTTCCTTTGTTTTTTCCATGAAGATGTTTCACTTCTCATCCAAGAAGCTTCTTCAGTTCAAAAGATTGAAAATAGTTGAAAGAAAAATATAATTAACAAATACAATATAATTAAAATAATATTTGTTATCTTTTTTTAAAAAGTCCCTTAATGGACTTTTGCTGATCAGGACTGACCAACAAGGCTTTATGGATTTGTTTAAAGGTAAGAAATGGGAATGGGAAGAAGAGATCATTTGTTGTATTTTAAGAGAATATTATGAGTTCCTAATGATTTATGATGAAGGGGAATCAAATTATTTTCTACTATATTCGTATTTTCTCTTTCTATTCCATTTACTATTTTCTCTTTTTTTTTCTTTTTAGTTTGCATTTGTTTGCTATAATTTTTAATAAAATTATTATATATAAAAATAATAAACTCAGTGAGACCAAAATACAATGTATCTTTCATTTTTAATTCAGGCAATAGCTTAATGGCAAAACATAAGTAACACATGCTCTTTGTGGGCTCAAAAACCTGTCCCCAACTGCCTGCTATGAATGAAATACACCCAAAGAATGTGAGGTGGAAAATAAAAGAAATTATATTGTCTTTGTGGTTGTTGTGCATTAAATTGCATCGTGCATCTGCAATTGCATATATAAAGTTTACCTGGTCTTTAAGAGTAGCTACAGAGTGTAGTCAAAAAAATCAAGATGGCAGCCCAATGTGTGATTGAACATGGACAATAGCTTTGATCATATCATCCTGGCCACCTTCATGCCTTTTTTGAAAATCTTCCAGATATTCCTCCTGTTCTTAAATTTATCAAAGCAGTACTTCATAGAAAGTTAGCACCCACCCTTCTCCTAGAAAAATGAAATATTCTAGGAAATATTAAAAAGGCAGAACATTATACCTCCCTGGATGAGAAAAGAAAACACATGTTCTTGGAAAGCAGCCCCCACCTTTGTTAATTTTGCCCAGGACTGCAAACCATGTGGTCCTGTCTACCATTAAACCATCCTTCCAAGCAGTCTCCATGTTTCCAGTCTCTTTCTTCCCATTTGAAACTGAACCCAGATGCACATTTCCTCCAAAAACTTATAAAAGAATAGCTTGTAGATCACTTCATATCTGACTTTCCAAATAAATCAGATTTGGGCTTCCACTTTCAGGAGATATGCAGTCACACTTTAGAAATATAAACAGTTCTGAAATGTGAACATTTTTTGTTGCTTTATATCTGTCTGTTACAGATAGACTTATTACTTAACCTGCTGCTTGTGAAAAGCTGGTTTTAGATGTGCTTCTTCCATTGAACTCCAAAATCAGATAATTCTCAATTTACATTGTCACTATTACTCCACAATAGCTCATAAACAAAAGTGGAAATCTTTCATTTAAAAAAACCAACAGAGAAAATCCACCACTGGCTTCATTTTCCTATTTGCCTAAATGCAACCATCTTCAGTGCTTTCCTTGTGCAAGCAGGTAATAAAATTCTTCAGCAGAGATTTTATTCTGTCTCCTACTGAGACTTCAACAGAGAAAGAAAGAATGAACTCAATCTTATTTATTTTCCAGTGTTTGACAAAAAAACTTACTACAATTTTATCCTTTTCTCTTCATGATTATACTGAGAAAAAAATAACCCTCCAAATTGATCTCTCTTTCTTAAACCCCATTTTAAATGAGAGCAGCATGTACTTCACAACTGGGTTTTTAAATGCTCTGTCTTCTTGAGGATTTTCTTTCCCTGACAACTATGTTAATGATGCCATTTTAAATAGCTCACTAATTTTGTTTACAAAGGCAGTTTCCAGATTTAATATCTTCCAATATTATCGTTCAGATCTGCTCAATTACTCTTCTTAAGTATGTTCCTTTTTGCCTGGAATGGCTGCTCGGCCCACACGTTTTCCCTCTACGTGTGAGGAGGCAGCTGGGAAACATTTCTACCTTTCATTTTCAAATAATAAACTCAGGAGAGAATGTGACAAAAAAAAATCCACTGTCATTGTAGAGCCAGTAATGGCAAAATTACAAAAAAGGGGCAGCCAAAAATACAACATATGAAAGAGGGAAGTGGGCTAATAAGACTCAAGTGATTTCCTATTGTAACCAAATAATGGTTTAAATACTTTTTCTAGTGATAATTTTAAGATATATGTATTGAGTAGATTTGCATCTTTAGTTAATGCTCCAATAAGATATATGCCATAGAAAATAGTTTAAGAGTTTGACTCTCTCATTCATAAATCAGTTTTGTATCTGTTTAGATATTGTGACATTCTATTTGAACTCCGTGCAATGTAGTTTTCCATGATCTAATGGATTATCTAAATGTTAACTCGAAGTCTAAGTGTACAGTCAATGACAGTTAGCATGACTGTTCCCTGAAGTGGGGATGATCATTTTTATTGCACCTGAAGGCAGGGATGGGATTCTGCCAGTTCGCACCTATTTGCTAGAACCGGTTGTTAACCTTCTAAGCAGTTCGGAGAAACAGTTGTTAGAAGAAATTACTGGCCTAATCCTGTAAGGAAGGCAGGAAGGAAACATTCTGGTGTTGCTTACAGAAACTGCCTCTCCGTTAATCCTTGTTATATTCTTGGCAGGACTAGTCTTCCTGTTTCAGGAACTTCTCTGGAATTATTTTTCCTTCCTTTGCTGGTACTTTGCTTGTGTGAATCTCCTTGGCCCATCCATGAGATAAGACCATTTATCAATTGTGGAGGACTTGGAGTCTCTATCACATGGGTGTCAAACTCGCTACATCACGTTGCCGTCACATGACGTTTCGTGACATTTTTTTCCCTTTGCAGAGTTGGAGTGGGTGTGGCCTGTGTGTGACGCATTCAGCCCACTGACTGCCAGTTTGACATTCCTGCTCTATCACATTGCCACTCTACTGCTGAGGAGGGTTAGATCAAAGTGATCTGACAGAAAAAAATGGTATTTCTGTGGAAAAATGGAAGAAAATCTTCCAGGTTGATAATTCAATTTCACTTGGAGGAAGAGTTTCCTCAAAGTAAACAATTTAATAGTCTGTAATTAGCCTGCTGAGAAACCATTCCTCCATCTGTTGACATAGATCCATGCCTCTGCAATCTTTTCTAAATCCAACCTTTCACAGATCTGTTAGCAACCTTTTACCCCACTGGTTAGCTGGCTAGATCTTTTGCCAGCCCAACCACTCTGAAGAAACATATGATGGAGATGCTGATAGCTTGAAGGTAGAATACAGAACATAGAATAATAGAGTTGGAAGGGACCTCAGAGGCCTTCTAGTCCAACCTCCTCCTCAAAAAGAGACCCTACATCATTTCAGACCAATGGTTGACAGTCTCTTTTTGAAAGCCTTCAGTGATGGAGTACCCACAATTTCTTTTTAAAAAAAAAACAAGTTTTATTCATTTTTTCCAAAACAACATTAAAAAAGGCTCTTTTCAGTATACAACATAATTCCGAGTCACCACTTTTACATGCAAATATGACAGTAAAGCCCATGTCACACTGGCCAACGGATGCAAAACAGACACAACGGACGAGCAAAATGTTCCATCCGTTGTTATCCGCTCTCAAAAGGGGCAAAAATTTGCATAACCGGAGCGGATAACACGGACGCGGGGAGGACGCAGGGTGGATGCAAAGCGGATGCGGAACGGAAGCCCAGAGGATGGGAGCGGATGGGAGCGGATGGCGCAACCGCAGGGCTTCCGGGGGACCTCAGCGAAGCAGACGTGGAACGGATACAGCGGATGCAGAGCGGGCGCCGAGCGGATGAAGCGGATGCACAGCGGAAGCCTAGCGGATAAAGCGGATGCACAGCGGAAGCCTAGCGGATGCACAGCGGAAGCGGAACGGATGCCAACCGTTAATTGCGCATGCGAGGGGGAAGTATTACGTAAGCCCCCCAGATATAAAGGGAAGCAGCTCGCACGTGGCCAGCATTCCGAGGAAAGACCTGCTGCTGGACACTTCGAGTTCCTTGCCTGCCCTGCCAGCCTTCCTGCCAGCCAGCCTTGGTGCCTGCCTGCCTGCCTGCCTTCCTGCCAGGCTTTCTGCCAGCCTTCCTGCCAGGCTTCTTGCCAGCCTTCCTGCCAGCCTTGGTGCCTGCCAGCCTCCCTGCCAGCCAGCAACCCCACAACCATGGGGAGGAAGCGAAAGCCTCAGCAACCTGCCAGCCTTCCTGCTAGCCTTGGTGCCTGCCAGCCTCCCTGCCAGCCAGCAACCCCACAACCATGGGGAGGAAGCGAAAACCTCAGCAACCTGCCGCCATCCCTGGCAAGAGGGACAGGGCCAACCTCCCGCCCCCTGCCCCTGACTCTGCTGGTGCTGGGGCTTCTGCTGAAGCTGCTCCTGGCGGTGGTGCTTCTGCTGGTGCTGGGGATTCTGCTGTTGCTTACTCTGTTGAAGCTGCTCCTGGTCCTGCTGGTCCTGCTCGACCTGCTCGTGCTCTGGACTTGCTCGTCCTGCTCGTGCTCCTGGTCTTCTTCGTCC
Source organism: Laticauda colubrina (assembly GCA_015471245.1). Lineage (NCBI taxonomy): Eukaryota > Metazoa > Chordata > Lepidosauria > Squamata > Elapidae > Laticauda > Laticauda colubrina. The sequence goes on along the minus strand of BLBF01000022.1, from coordinate 2,875,065 downwards.
TGCTCGTCCTGCTCGTGCTCCTGGTCCTGCTTGTGCTCCTGGACTTGCTGGCCCTGCTGGTGCTTACTCTACTGCTGCTGATCCTGGTCCTGCTGTTCCTGCTGCTGCTGCTGCTGCTGATGATGATGATGATGCTGATTATGATTCTGCTGGTGAGGATGATGATGCTGATTATGATCCTGCTGGTGAGGATGATGATGATGATGATGATGATTCTGCTGGTGCTGCTGCTGGTGGTGTGGAGGAGCAGCCCCTACTACCTGGGAGCCCCTCTGATGAGGGCCCATCTGGTCCTGCCAAAGGGAGGAAGAGGCATATGCGACAACGGGAGAGGAGGCAATACTCCATTGAGGAGACGCACGAGGATGAGGTGCTGGAGTGGCTGAGAGAGAATGACTATCTGTGGCGGAAGGGACACCGGCTGTACAGGGACACCAAGTGGAAGCAGGCTGCTTGGAGAGAGAGGGCGGAGAGTATGGGTTAAACTTCAGAGGTGCTTCTCGGCTGGTGGAAGCACATGCACAGGTACAGGAAGCTGCACCTGAAGAAATCTGGCCAGGCCACTGTGAAGCTGACAGACAGAGAGACCTACATCATGGCCAAGTGCAGCTTCCTGGAGGGTGAGATCCGCCACCGAGGAGCACCAGCAGCCCCTCTCACGACCCTCTCTCTCCGGCAGCTGCTGCCACCCAGTCCTCTTCCGGCCGAGAGTCAGTCCCTGTCTCCAAGCAGGTTTCTGTGGAGCGTGCCACGGCGGAGAACCCGCGGACAGGTGTGGTAAGCGTGGTGGAGTGTGTAGAGGACTCCCTGGTGCGGTGGGAGAAAGGAGACATCGAGTCCACCACACTCCTAGCCGCATCCACCCCCCCCAGCTCTGCCTCCTCAGAAAGGCAAAGAGCCGGACAGCTGGAGGGGCAGAGCCACAATGTCCTGCTGGAGATCAGGGACAGATAGATCTCCTCTCTCAGCTGGTCCACACCTCACCTATGTCAACCAGACCCTCAAGGAAATGGCGGATCCACAGTACCAGCAGGTGAAGGACCGGATCACCAAGCTGCTTCACAATCCTCCAGACCCAGAGGAACCTGCTCCCACCCAGTCCAGGCCTGCTCCTCCACCCCAGGTGATGTCCCTCCCATTCCAAGGCTTCCCACAGCCCCTCACCTACCAGGGCTACGGCTACCAGGAGGTTCAGCAGCACAGGCAGCAGCCCTTCCCAGTCCAGGCACAGAGTCATCGGGTGACACCGTTGCCACCTGTTTCACTGATGCCACCGATGCCACCCACGCCAATGATGCCACCGACGACAGCGATGCCATCCATGCCAGTCCTCACCCAGCTGCAGACCAGACAGCCCCACTACACTACTCCTTCCTCCACCCCACAGCCAAGCCCGGCCTCAGTACATCTGTCATCAGTACTGGGGCTGACACCCCATGGCATGGAGGAAGGACCTCTCAGCATCACGGGGCTGAGCCAGCTGTCCGACACCTTTCTCAACACACCGTCCACTGTTGTCCTCTCGAGGCCAGGCACTGCAGCACCACCCACCACCACAGCACCTGGACCCTTCACCCCTGAGACTGGGCGCACCTCCGAGTGACCAAGAAGAGTGCCAGAGACCGGGTAGCTGGCTACCTGTGGACTTTATTTGGACACTTGACTTGGGTCATTTTTTTTTCCAGCTTGTTGTTCAATAAAGTTTATCTTTGATTCACACACTTGCTTCATTTGTTTTTTTTAATAAAGTCTTGGTGGAAACTTTTAGAATTGGCTTAAGCCTTTGCATGCTTGTGGGATGGGTTAAGATAGCAGTTGGGTGGGCAGGGATACCTGTGGAATGAGCAGGGATACCTTTGGGATGGCTAATAGCTGTGGGATAGATAAACCTCCAGTGCAAGCATAGTGGGACTGTATGGTCCACCCTCCCAGGTGCCACACCTTTGGCCCTTTGTTATCAATAACAATGTAAGCATTGATCCACACATTTGAACATAAACACAACTCTTTATTAAACGCCCTGTTTATTGTAGGCCCACCCAACATATGATGGCCCAATCTCATCCGTGTGATGAGACAGGCTGAAGGAAGCATCCATTAAGCATCTACCATCCTGTCTTGCCACTCCACCACTCCAGCTGGGGAGTTTCATCAGTGTTTCAGGAGGTTGCGCTGCTTCTTCGCTTCATGTGAGGCTCTGTTGTGGCCTTGCACATCCTGAGTGTCGATCAGGTTTCGCTCTTGCCTCCATTCCCCAGGCTCCATGTCCCCATTGCCTTGTTGGAGGTCCACGAGCCTGTTCTGCAAGACTGGGTAGCGGGTGCGCATGAGATTGTGCAGGATGCAGCAAGCTTCCATGATCCTCCTCACAGTCTCTGGGCGATGCTGCATGGTGTTGAGAAGTACCTGGAACCTGTTGGCCAGGATGCCAAAGGCGTTCTCCACCACCTGCCTTGCCCTGGACAGCCTGTAGTTGAAGATCCTCTCTTCACGGGTGAGGAGTCTGGAAGTGTATGGCTTCATGAGGTAGGTTGTGAGGGAGAAGGCGTCATCCCCCACGATGAAGTAGGGCACATCTTGCGTGTCATTGGGCAGGAGGTCTGGATCTGGGAAGCCCACGATGAGGTTGCCTTCCAGCCCCTCCTTGAGGTGACTGGCGTTGTATACCTGTGCATCTGAAGATGAGCCGTAGCCTAAAGCATCGATTTACATGAACTTGTAGTCAGTATCGACCATGGCGAAGAGGATGATGCTGAAGAAGCCCTTGTAGTTGAAATAAGTGGACCCCGACTTGGCTGGTGCTCGGACGCAGGGAAGAAGCGGAACGGATGCAGAACGGATGCAGCACGGAAACAAAGCGTTTAAAATGGAAAAAACGTTCGCAGAGGGGACCTATCTCGGATATTAAGGATGTCTAGAGGATGCCTAGAGGATGCCTAGAGGATGCAAAGGGACACCTATACTGCCTATAAAAAGGGGGAGCAACTCGTCTGCATCTCACTTTCAGACCAGCAGCCTAGCTGTGCAGACCTCTGCAGCCTTCATCTGACTCTTGCTCTTCCACAGCATCCAGTCATGTCCACCGTGGATCGTAACACAGTCCTTTTGGCAGCCACCATCCTTCTGCAACAGTGCGAAGCCATCTACAGGCTCTGTGAACTCTACTACGGGAAGAAAAAGAGGCGGCCAAGAAGCGTCTGGGTCCAAAGATGGATTGCCAGAAGAGCAAAGTACGGACTGTACAACAAGCTGATGGTGGAGCTCAGGAACGAAGACAAAAGGGCATTCCAGAACTTCATGAGGATGCCTCCAGCCATGTTTGACAAAGTTGTGCAGCGGCTGAGACCCAGGTTGACCAAGGTAAACACCAACTTCCGGCCCAGCCTGGAACCTGGGCTCAAGGTGGCACTCACTCTGCGCCACCTGGCCTCAGGGACCACCTACAGGAGCATGCAGTACGACTGGAGGGTGCCACACAACACCATCAGCATTGTGGTCAGAGAAGTGGTGCAGGCCATCATCGAAGAATACCTGGAGGAGCTCCTCCAGTGCCCCTCCACTGAAGAAGGATGGAAGAAAGTTGCAGAGCAGTGGTATCAGAGGTGGAACTTCCCCCACATCGTTGGAGCCATAGATGGCAAGCACGTGGCCTGCAAAGCACCACCCAAGTCGGGGTCCACTTATTTCAACTCCAAGGGCTTCTTCAGCATCGTCCTCTTCGCCATGGTCGATGCTGACTACAAGTTCATGTACATCGATGCTTCAGGCTACGGCTCATGTTCAGATGCCCAGGTATACAATGCCAGTAACCTCAAGGAGGGGCTGGAAGGCAACCTCATCATGGGCTTCCCAGATCCAGACCCCCTGCCCAATGACACACAAGATGTGCCCTACTTCATCGTGGGGGATGACGCCTTCTCCCTCAGAACCTACCTCATGAAGCCCTACACTTCCAGACTCCTCACCCGTGAAGAGAGGATCTTCAACTACAAGCTGTCCAGGGCAAGGCGGGTGGTGGAGAACGCCTTTGGAATCCTGGCCAACAGGTTCCAGGTACTTCTCACCAACATGCAGCATCGCCCAGAGACCGTGAGAAGGATCGTGGAAGCTTGCTGCATCCTGCACAATCTCATGCGCACCCGCTACCCAGTCTTGCAGAACAGGTTCGTGGACCTCCAGCAAGGCAATGGGGACATGGAGCCTGGGGAATGGAGGCAAGGGCGAAACCTAATAGACACTGAGGATGTGCAAGGCCCCAACAGAGCCTCACGTGAAGGGAAGAAGCAGCACAACCTCCTGAAACACTGGTGCAATTCCCCAGCTGGAGCAGTGGAGTGGCAAGACAGTATGATAGATGCTTAATGGATGCTTCCTTCAGCCTGTGTCATCACACGGATGAGATTGGGCCATGTATGTTGGGTGGGCCTACAATGGACAGGGCGTTTAATAAAGAGTTGTGTTTGTGTTGACATGTGTGGATCATTGATTACATTGTTATTGATAAAAAAGGGCCATAGGTGTGGCACCTGGGAGGGTGGACCATACAGTCCCACTATGCTTGCACTGGAGGTTTATCTATCCCACAGCTATTAGCCATCCCAAAGGTATCCCTGCCCACCCAACTGCTATCCTAACCCATCCCACAAGCATGCAAAGCTTAAACCAATGCTAAAAGTTTCCACCAAGACTTTATTAAAAAAAAGAAATGAAGCAAGTGTGTGAATCAAAGATAAACTTTATTGAACAACAAGCTGTAAAAGGAAAAAGACCCAAGTCAAGTGTCCAAATAAAGTCCACACCCAGTCTCTGGCAGTCTTCACGGTCACTCAGAGGTGTGCCCAGTCTCAGGGGTGAAGGGTCCAGGTGCTGTGGAGGTGGTTGCTGCTGCAGTGCTGGTCTGAAGCCCCACTGGGGTGCCTGGCCCCGAGAGGACAACAGGTGACAGAGCGGATGCCGAGCGGATGAAGCGGATGCACAGCGGATGCACAGTGGATGAAGCGGATGCACAGCGGAAGCCTAGCGGATGCACAGCGGAAGCCTAACAGATGTCGAGCATTAATTGCGCATGCGGGGGGGATGCATTGCGTAAGCCACGTGGATATAAAGGGAAGCAGCTCACACGTGGCCAGTATTCGGAGGAAAGACCTGCTGCCGGATACATCGAGTCCTTGCCTGCACTGCCTGCATGCCTGCCTGCAAGCTTTGCTGCCAGTCTGCCTCCAAGCCTCCTGGCCAGCCTCCCTGCCAGCCTTGCTCTCGGATAGCTGGCTCAGACCCGTGATGCTGAGAGGTCCTTCCTCCATGCCATGGGGTGTCAGCCCCAGTACTGATGACAGATGTACTGAGGCCAGGCTTGGCTGTGGGGTGGAGGAAGGAGTAGTGTAGTGGGGCTGTCTGGTCTGCAGCTGGGTGAGAACTGTCGTTGGTGGCATCGCTGTCGTTGGTGGCATCATTGGCGTGGGTGGCATCGGTGGCATCAGTGGAACCGGTGGCAACGGTGTCGCCCGATGACTCTGTGCCTGGACTGGGAAGGGCTGCTGCCTGTGCTGCTGGACCTCCTGGTAGCCATAGCCCTGGTAGGTGAGGGACTGTGGAAAGCCTTGGAATGGGAGGGACATCACCTGGGGTGGAGGAGCAGACCTGGGCTGGGTGGGAGCAGGTTCCTCTGGATCTGGAGGGTTGTGAAGCAGCTCGGTGATCCGGTCCTTCACCACCTGGTACTGGGCTTCCTCCATGTTCCTAAGGGTCTGGTTGAGAAAGGTGAGGAAGGGTTTGCGGTTGGAGGATGAGGAGTCGGTGTTGACCAGCTGAGAGAGGAGATCTATGCTGGTGCGGATGGTGTCCCTGATCTCCAGCAGGACATTGTGGCTCTGCCCCTCTTGCTCTCTGGCTCTCTGCCTTTCTGTGGAGGTGGAGCTGTGGGGGATGGATGCGGGTACGACTGTGGTGGACTCGACGTCTCCTTTCTCCCACCGCACCAGGGAGTCCTCCACGCGCTCCACCACAGTTACAACACCTGTCCGCGGGTTCTCTGCCGTGGCACGCTCCACAGAAACCTGCCTGGAGAAAGGGACTGACTCTTGGCCGGAAGAGGACTGGCTCCCAGCAGGCTGCCAGAGAGAGAGGGTCGTGAGAGGGGCTGCTGGTGCTCCTCGGTGGCGGATCTCACCCTCCAGGAAGCTGCACCTGGCCATGACGTAGGTCTCTCTGTCCGTCAGCTTAACTGTGGTCTGGCCAGATTTCTTCAGGTGCAGCTTCCCATACCAGGTGTGCATATGCTTCCACCAGCCGAGGAGCACCTCCGAAGTGTAACCCATACTCTCTGCCCTCTCTCTCCAAGCAGCCTGCTTCCTTTTGGTGTCCCTATACAGCTGGTGTCCCTTCCGCCACAGATAGTCATTCTCTCTCAGCCACTCCAGCACCTCATCCTCATGTTCCTCCTCAATGAAGTTTTGCCTCCTCTCCCATCCCCGCATACGCCTCTTCCTCCCGTTGGCAGGACCAGATGGGCCCTCATCAGAGGGGCTCCCAGGTGGTAGGGGCTGCTCCTCCACACCAGCAGCAGCAGCAGCACCAGCAGGATCATCATCATCATCATCATCACCAGCAGGATCATCATCATCATCATCATCACCAGCAGGATCATAATAATAATAATAATCAGCAGCAGCAGCAGCAGCAGGATCATCATCAGCAGCAGCAGCAGCAGGATCAGCAGCAGCACCAGCAGCACCAGCAGCACCAGGATCAGCAGCAGCAGAGTAAGCACCAGCAGCGTCAGCAAGACCAGGAGCACGAGCAGGACCAGGAGCATGAGCAGGACCAGCAGGATCAGCAAGACCAGGAGCACGAGCAGTACAAGCAGTACGAGCAAGTCCAGGAGCACAAGCAGGACGAGCAGGACCAGGAGCAGCTTCAGCAGAGTACGCAGCAGCAGAACCACCACCGCCAGGAGCAGCAGAAGCAGAGTACGCAGCAGCAGAAGCACCACCGCCAGGAGCAGCTTCAGTAGAAGCTCCAGCACCACAAGAGCGAGCTCGAGCAGCAGAAGCCCCAGCAGAAGATGAGTCAGGGACCGGGGGCTGGAGGGTGGCCCTGTCCCTCTTGGCAGGGATGGAGGCAGGTTGCTGAGGCTTTCGCTTCTTCCCCATGGTTGTGGGGTTGCTGGCTGGCAGGGAGGCTGGCAGGGAGGTTGGCAGGCACCAAGGCTGACAGGAAGGTTGGCACCAAGGCTGGCAGGAAGCCTGGCAGGCAGGCAGGCACCAAGGCAGGCAGGCAGGCTGGCAGAAAGCCTGGCAGGAAGCCTGGCAGGAAGCCTGGCAGGAAGGCAGGCAGGCAGGCAGGCACCAAGGCTGGCAGGCAGACTGGCTGGCAGGGAGGCTGGAAGGCAGGCTGGCAGCAAGGCTGGCAGGCAGGCAGAGAGCAAGGCTGGCAGGGAGGCTGGCCAGCAGGCTTGGAGGCAGACTAGCAGCAAAGCTTGCAGGCAGGCAGGCATGCAGGCAGTGCAGGCAAGGACTCGATGTATCCGGCAGCAGGTCTTTCCTCCGAATGCTGGCCACGTGCGAGCTGCTTCCCTTTATATCCGCGTGGCTTACGCAATGCATCCCCCCCGCATGCGCAATTAATGCTCGACATCTGTTAGGCTTCCGCTGTGCATCCGCTAGGCTTCCGCTTTGCATCCGCTTCATCCACTGTGCATCTGCTGTGCATCCGCTTCATCCACTCGGCGTCCGCTCTGCATCCGCTCTTTACGTTCCGCGTCTGCTTTGCTGAGGCCCCCCGGAAGACTAGCGGATGTGCCATCCGCTCTCATCCGCTTCCATCCACTGGGCTTCCGTTCCACATCCGCTTTCCATCCGCCCTGCGTCCTCCCCCATCCATGTTATCCGCTCCGGTTATGCAAATTTTTGCCCCTTTTGAGAGCGGATAACAATGGATGGAAACGGATTTCCTCATCCGTTGTGTCCGTTTTGCATCTGTTGGGCAGTGTGATAGGGCCTTTATTTCTCCACAAGACTCTTGTTTTCAACTGGCTGGCTATTTGGTGTTTTGTTTGGGTTTTTTTTTTTTTTTTGCCTTCTAGATATTTTCTCCTTCATTCTGCATTCATGCTCCAAAGTGCATTTTATTACATGTAACTGATAATCAATGGAATTTAGATGCTTGGGTAATAATGACCAATCAACATCCATGCCGACACAATTTAGAGTCAATTCAAATGGTTACACAAACTTTAATAAGTATTGTATAGGGAGTCAACCTGTTTCTTATTTCAGCTCTGAAATAAATACATTCATACAGCTCTAAAATACATACAGCTCTGAAATAAATACAATTTCTTCTTGAAAGTTCACTTGAGACTTTCAAGAAGAGATTGGACTGCCATTTGCCAGAAATGGTATAGGTCTCCAGCTTGGGCGGGTGGTTGGACTAGATGACCTACAAGGTCCCTTCCAACTTTGATGATCTGTTACATGCTATGACCTGGGCCACAGTCAAGCAACTTAAAATGTCAGCCTCCAGTCCTTGAATGAACAGAAATGCATTGATGCCTAAACTACGTTGCTTTAACGACTGATTTCTATTCTGCCTGAGGAATAAGGCCCATGAAAGGTACTATCCTTATACTGTAGTTTTAATGCAGGATTAATTATGAAGATGATTATTGGATTTCCCTGGTTCTGTCAATCCCACTGAGTGCCCCATGTTGACAGGAAAAATAATAATCGAACATTTCTTTGATGCAGTGTTTCTGAACTTTAAGTTTGGCAACTTTAAGTTCCCAGAATTCTCTGACCAGCTATACATCTCAAAGTTGTGAAATACCACTTTAACATATGTGGCATTCTCCACACATGTGGACTATTTCCCTAGCCATGGGAAGCCATGGCTTTCCTGAGAATTCTGGAAGTTGAAGTCTAAATATCAGGCACTTTCTGTGATTTCCTTCTATAGTAACCAGGAATGGATCTAGTTACCACTTGGATCTTTGTAGCCCAAATCTAGTAGCTTTATATGCCATTTTATAGCGAAGGTCTGGTTACCCATATTGCAGGCTTTTGCTAATAAGTTACAAATTGTGTTCCACCCTCCTCATGGTTTGACAGGTTTTCGAAATTGATAAATACATAATAGCCTTGTTTTTGTCAGAAATAGAGTCTCTGAAATCCTAAAATTATTGTTTGGTTTGCTATGCTGCAGTTTCTTGTCTATAAAACTGAGACTGCCATCATTTTTTTAAAAACTTCTGGAGGGGAAGGGATACATGAGAAGGAAATGTTAAGGTTTCCAATAGAATTTTCACTATGAATGCAAGATCGTTGCGATACATTTTATAATTTCACCCAGAGAGAGGCTTGAAATTTACTGTCACTTTCTTTATATGTTACTGTCCAGAATGACATTCTTGTCTTGTCCTAATCAGAATGCAAATTGTTTTGGATAGGTTGATAAGGGCTTTCCATGGAATGGATTCACTGACTGAAATACTTGAATCAAATTAATCTTGTGAAAATATTTTCCCCCATATTTCTTCCTACTAATAAGGGAGAATACCCTTGACTGAAGGGAAATCTTAACATAACTGTTTTCTGGATGCACCAAGCATCCAAAACTCTTATCTATCACTGGGGGAATTTAGAATTATATCAGTGTTAGGGGTGAGAAAAATCTGTGTAGCACCTTATAATAATTGATGTGGATATGAGGACAGAGAGGGAGGGAGGGATTAATGGAGTATTTGTGCCCAGCTCTGACTATTCCAAATTGCGTAATGACAGCAGACATATAGATAAGATAGATATAGATCAGACTTTCTCAACCTTGGCAACTTTGCTTGAACCAGTGTAGAGTGAGCTCATGCCTCATGGCAACTGATGCTATGCAAATGACACAGCCTTTATGCTGGTCTTTTTCCAAAAACAATAGTTTTAACTGGGACAGAAGGTAGCACACTGGGCATAGGAACATTCTGAGCTTTTCTAAAGCCGCATCAAGATCATTCATCTTGATGCAGCTTTTCTTGCTTAGAATACTGGGGGGTGTTTTAGAATTGCATGTGGCATAGGAGAGATCTTTCATATTATCTGGCATGCTTTATTTAATTTCTGCTGTTGTTGCCTGCCTCTTTAAGAGAATAAATATTCAGCTGAAAATAAAAAAACACACTATGTTAGAGAAAAGGCTAAGAGATAAGCTTCTGCTTTCATTCATATAATCGATGCACTGTATTTCTTTTCTACATCCTTATCTAGAAAACCCTGTTTATCATCTAGGTCTAAAATCATAAAACCCAGTTATCCAGTTCAATCAAATCATATTTTATTCATAAATCAAATCTACAGTCCAATTAAATGTTAATGAGTTCATTATCTGACATGGGCAAAGAACATCATGACTATCCCTCTAGAGATTGTTGCACAACTCCACCCTTGTCTCCGATGAAGGAAGATGGGGTTTGTAGCACACAAAAGCATCCAGAAGACTACATATTGCCATTTCTCCTTTTTACATAGCTATCTAGTTTTCAGAAATCTCGCTCCGGGTCAAGTTGAGCGAGAACTGTTGGCTGTCCCCTTTGTTTCCATCTCCATATCTAAAAAGATACATGTATAAATGGAAAAATGCAACATTCAGTCAATGAAATATCATTATCAAGATTGCATCTATATTAGAGCTTGGAGGACAACATTTAAAAAAAAATCTGGTAGCTGCCCTTTGGGTGATGCTTTCTAGTGATGTTTCGCATTTCATATCCATGAAAGAGGAATCCTTCTCAATCACATGCCCAACTTCCTTCACCAAAGCCACTTCCCATTCTCAAAGCTGCACCTCTCAGAATTAAATTGTTCTGAATTGCATTTAGGTCTAGTGCCAGCAATTAGGTAGGCATGTCTCTGTAATTGCATGATTACAATTCATACGATTGAAGAATGAGTTGAGGTGTGACATTACGTCCTTTCTGAAAATTGAATGGTAAATGGCCCATATTTTCTCGAATGAATCTCCTATTTCCAATACTGTTAGTGCTCCAGTCCATTAAAAATTAATCTGAGAATTAAAGCAGACTCCTTTGGCCAGACCTTCTTCACAATAGTGGCATTTTCAGGGGTCTTTCTGTTCTAAATATTCTGCACTCCTTTTCAAGTTTTCCTATTGCAATAGAACAAGGGTCTTCAAACTTGGCAAGTTTAAGAGTTGTGGACTTCAGCTCCCAGAATTCCTGAGCTAACATGACTGGAGGAGTGTTAAACTGTCACGTTTGAAGACCCCTGCAATAGAAGCTTCCTTATATTTTGTAAAAAGGAAAGAAGCCAGGATGCAGCAAACTAATTTCCAAGTGCTTGGAATATTATCTTGTCAGAAAGCTGAAGATTACTTTACATACCTCTTTCTCTGTCTCAGCCTGTATTGTCACAAAAGCATACACGTATATTTATATTCTATCTATCTATCTATCTATCTATCTATCTATCTATCTATCTATCTATCTATCTATCTATCTATCTATCTA